>LBNU01008204.1:26876-47034 GCA_014162995.1 Artemisia annua
TTTTTTTATACGTTTTGTATATGTTATTATAGACATTCTTGTATACGTTTTTATATATGTTTTTAAATACATTATTATATACTTTTTGTATACATTTTTGTATGCAAAACGTATTTAAAAACATATATTATAGCGTTTATAAAGACGTACATAAAAAGTATATAATAATGTATATAAAAGTATGTATAAGGACGTTTTTGTAGTAATGTATATAAAAATATATATAAAAAGTATATAAAAACGTATATATAATGAATGAGTACGTTTACGTTTTTAATTATCTATGTGATTTTTAATTTATGATGTGGCGTTGAGGTGTTTGGTGAGTGAGGGTGTTTTGTATGTGACTTATAAGGGTAGCCTAAATTAACAAAGTTGCGTAGTTTATTAATCAAATTGAACAAATAAAACTTTAGTAACTTAGGTGAACAAATTCGCAAAGTTCGGTAACTTATTTGTATAATTAAAAAATAAAAGTCAGCTGCCAGCGTGGCATGCCAACCGGTTATAACAAGTGCAAAATAGTTGGGTCACTATTTTGCCCGGTAAGGATAGTCCAGTAACCCATTTGCACAAAAAAATAGTTGGGTAACTTAGGTGCACAAAAACGCAAAGTTGGGTAACCTATTTGATATAAAACCCTTTATTATATAAGTCTGGTAATATGAGAAATATTGATATGCGTCTAAAAGAATATACGTAATTGCTCATTTTGATGTTGAGATTCCTAAAAGGATATAAAATGCATGAAACATGTCTCGTGCTTTAAAATGCTTAGAGCATATAAGAAAAATTCTTGAGAATACTACTTGATCGTACCAAATAAATCATTGTGTGAGATCAAGGAATATGAGCATGATTGTTACAATCGCCATTAGTCAATATTTGTTAAAAATGGGACATGAAATGATTATGTTTTGCCCATGGAATTTTATAAAGGTATCTGGATTTGATGAAACTCCTTGAGAGATTATGAAGGCGATTGAATGCTCCGAAATTAAATTCGAAATAAAAGACAAAGTTTGTCTTAATTTATGAATTGATATCTTAAGGATAAAATTCCTTTGTGCATTAAGAAAATTGAAATAACATGTTAAAGGTACTTTATGTTGATAGATGACGCTCATGGCTATGAGGTCACGTGATGCTAAAAAGTCTTTTTTTGACTTATAAAGATGATGTTCACGAATTTTTTTGAAAGTGTCATACTTAAATCCATATGAAACATTGATAGTTATCGCCATGGTCACACATGATATATTATATCATTTCTTTTGAATTTGTTGGCATTACATAACTTATGAAGTACGAGGAAGTACTTGAATCAGATGTATGACATCTTTATGGATATATGAACAACATGTAGAGAACCTTTGTTCATGCGAGAATCGAACATGTTTATTATATTAAGACACTTACTATTTTGGTATTGAAAAGGTTGGAGTAATGTGATCATCACGGGAAGAAAATACGTGTTGCACTCTTTTTTCCTTGACCATGGTTTTGTCCCCACTCGATTTTCCTGGTAAGGTTTTTGATGAGATAACATCCCTAAGCATATGAAATATTATGTACTCTTTTTCATTCACTAGATTTTTGTCCTACTGGGTTTTATCTTGTATTAACGAGGCATAATCCTCACATGAACATCCAAGAAGAATGTGGACTCGATTCTATCAAAAGAAGTCCAACTTTATTGGATGAAGACAATGCCACGTGCATGGGTCAAATCAAGGAAAGATTTATTCACAAAATCATTTTCGACAAAAGTATCTGAGCAACTGCTTCAGAAGATTGATATTCGACGCTTGAAAGATATACATTAAATTGAGGAGGAGCATTATGCGCACTGCACTCTTTTTCACTTCATCAAATTTTTTTATCCCATTGGGTTTTTCTTGATAAGGTTTTTAATGAGGCAGTCTATAGCGTATGATAAACAGTGAATATCCAAGGAGGAGTGTTGTAAAACATAATGAGCTTTTGTATATTCACCATTATCTCAACCCGGCCCATTAGGGTTTACATGTATTTATCTTCCTTATAAATACTTGATACTTGTAACTCATTGAGATCATCTCTTAATAAGAATTCTCCTCCCCATCTCATTCTTGTGTTATTGTTCTTTATATTTTGTAACATAAATAAAGAATAATCAAACAATTTAAAATTATGGCATGTGTTGAGATAAAATTATGCAAACAGAGGAAACCCCACGCACGAAGAAGAAGAAAAGAATGAGTGACTCAAGTATCCTTATTTTTTTTCCTAGGTTACAGGGGTATAAATTATTTAGAAAGGCAACATATTATAAAAAAACTAAAAGAGGAACAAAATACAATACACGGCGTCTCACCTCAATTAACAAGTTAATTAAAAGAAGATGAGACCCAAAGGAAAACAAAACATGACCAAACATAGATATCGTCAAAGTATCCACAAAACCAAATACTATATATGGACAGTTGATAACCAATACCCACTTGAGAATATAAATTCTCATATGAAGTAATGACCACCAATGCCCATTTGCCATCACACAAATCAATCTCAAAAGTTACAGGGGTATAAATGTAAAACAGCCTTTTAGTTACATATAATTAATAGTTTTGAATATTATAATCATTTTGTTTTAATTAAATTGGATATTTGGATATAAATGAAACTTTTTAAGTTTTGTAAGGATATTGGTGTAATATTGATTTTAGCAAGGATATTGATGTAATATTGAAGTTTTTCAAGGATATAGGTGAAATTATCCCTAAACTTAATATATGTATTAAACCTTTGATATTTGACAAAAAGTATAAAACTAGTTTATATAAACTATATTCTTATGTTTATGAATATAACTGCAGTGAGTCCAATATTGATATATGTTTTTTTTAACTATTTTTTTTTTTCATTTCCGCTAGTTGAAAATTTTTAGTGCCAAACTTTAGTATCATACATTGAAGGAACTTTTAATTAGTAAAGATGCTAATTTTAAAATATTTTAATACAAAATTTAGTGTTATACGTCGAAGATGACTAACTATCAAAATTGAAAAAAAAAAGGTAAAATATAAAAGAGATTGTACATAATTTATTACTCTCTCTATTTTAAAATAAGTGTTGAGTTTGAATTTTTAATTTTAACTTTAAATATTTTTATTTGTATTATATAATATTAGATGAAAGTTATATAATACGGAGTAATTTAAATTTATTTAAAACCAATTTCATTTATATATTTTGCATCAATTATCATATTTAAATATATATGATTATATATATATATATATATGACACTACACTTTCTGCAAACACTGTCGGTGAGATTCACCGGTTGATGATCCTCCCCAATTAACAACACTTCATTTCCACATTCCCAAAACCCCCAAAAAAAAAAACCATTTCACAAAAATGACGATCACCAAATCAAAACTAGCCTCACTAATCATCTTCCTCACAACACTCATCCTCATCACCTACACTCTCACATCCCCAAACACCACCAATGCCACGTCACCCTTCCTCAAATACACCCACTTTTACAAAACCAAAAACAAAACCAACAACCAATCACCATTACCATGCCGTACACTCTCCCCTCTCAAAGTCTACATGTACGACCTACCTCCCAGATTCAACTTCAAGATGATGACGTCATCGGTTAACATGACGGGGAATGTGCCTAGGTGGAGGGAGTATCCGGGGCTGCATCAGCAGCATAGCGTTGAGTATTGGATGATGACGTCATTGTTGTGTGGGAGTGTGAATTGTAGTGACGAGGTTGTTAGGGTGAGTGATGGTGACGTGGCGGATGTGTTTTATGTTCCGTTTTTTAGTTCGTTGAGTTTTGATGCCAATGGGAGGAATATGACTGATCCTGATACTGAAATCGATAGACAACTGCAGGTATTGTTTGTTATTATTAGTTACGGGTAGTTTATTACTATATTAACGGTAAGTGCATTTGATAACGTAGCTGTAGCTGTAATTATAATTATATAAAAAAAAATGAAAAGTAGCATTAGTAATCAACATCACACTCTCGCTGCCATGTCATCAGGGACGGAATTTAGAAGGGTACGAGAGGGGTTGTGGGCCCCCCCAAATTTTTTGACCATATGGTTTGAGTCATTGTTAATACAAAATTTTCAAGGTACTTTATATCGGCCACCTAAAATAAATAGTACTTTTTAAGCCGGCCTCTCCACCAACAACGTTCAAGTTCCCGTCCCTTTACTTAACTAACTGCCATGTCAGCAACCATCAACCACACAACCGAAGTTGATAAACATCGGAAATATGAATGCTGTACCGTCTTACCTCATACATGTTCCATATTTCTTAGGTAACGCACTAACGCTCTATTTGTATGTAAAAAAAATTAAAAGTATCGTAAAAGGGAGATGTTTCTGCATATAGAATGTTTGTTCTTAGATACTGTTGAACTACTTATTTGCTCAAGCCTCTTGTAAAAAGTGGCAAATTTGATGGCAACTTGATTATTCTCACATATTTTACTTTTTGCATGACTGATTCATCTGAACCTAATGCTTATGATTGCAGGTTGATATACTTAAGTTCTTGAGGAATTCTAGCTTTTGGCAAAAGAATTCCGGTAGAGATCATGTAATTCCAATGCACCATCCAAATGCTTTCAGATTTCTTCGGGAAGAGGTGAATGCATCTATTCTTATAGTTGCAGATTTTGGGCGATACTCCAAAAGCTTGTCAAATTTACGCAAAGACGTGGTAGCCCCTTATAAGCATGTTGTGGAGTCTTACCTGAAAGATGACCCTCCAGACCCTTTCAAGTTGCGCAAGACGCTCCTTTTCTTCAGAGGAAGAACCGTGAGAAAATCTGTATGTCACAACCAAACATAAATCAATTTTCCATGGTATCCTATCTGTCCATAAAAGTTGCTACATTTTATATTATGGCAAGTTTATAAGGTTCAATTACGCATTCACAGTATACTACTATTGGTTGGAGTTATAGGTGGCAATTTCGACCCAATCACAAAATTAGCTATAAACGGGTCGAATTGGGATATTTCTATTTGAATGGATCAAATGGGTCAACCTTGTTTGAATTTTATGGAAATTAAATGGCTCAAACGCCATCCTCTGATCCTCACATGTTTTCAAAAGCAATTGAATTTTGTAATTTCTTAAAGAAATGGATTATTACAGAAATTTATCATAGATAATCATATTTAACACTAAAACTACAATATATTTGTTGGTGGCAACCTAAGTCAATCCATTTGAACAGATACTAATGATTACCCATATTGACCCGAACCCATTTACGTCCATAATGTCCATTACCCAACCTGTCAAACATGTCCATATTGTCACCTCAAGTTGTGGTTTACAAGATTTTTATATCAAAGGATATCTCAGATGTTGATAAATAGTCAAACAAATTCATTAAAGTACAAAGTCAAACATTGTTGCTATTTTTATGGACAGATATGAAAGTTTCCTTTTAGGGGATAACCAAGTAAATGAATGCGGGCATAAATTTGTTGTGCAGGAAGGCAAAGTTCGTCGTAAACTGGAAAAATTACTGAAAGGTTACGAGGATGTCCACTTTGAAGCAGGCTTTGCTACAGGTGAAGGCATTAATGCTGTAAGTCTTCAACTTTTGGCTAGACTACTCTTACATGTATGTGGGACAAAGGTAGTAGTTTATTAGGCGTTGCAATGAGATGTGCCGATCTCGACCCATATACTTACTGATGGGCCAATTTGGGTTATGTTGTGTCTCTATGGGCCTGGGTAAATAAAAAAAATTGCTTGAAAAGGAGATCGGACGAGTTAAGCGTTGCCAATTATTTACCACACAAAACTTCTAAATCATTTTATTAAAAATTCAGATTTTTATTGAGATGGTATAAATTTTGTAATCGTATCTGACACAATCTATGGTGTTACCAGTCTATGCAGGGTATGCGGTCATCAAAATTCTGTTTACATCCAGCAGGAGACACTCCTTCCTCTAACCGACTGTTCGATGCTATTGTGAGCCACTGTGTCCCTGTGATTGTAAGCGACCATATTGAGCTCCCGTTTGAGTCTGAGTTAGACTACTCCAAGTTTGCACTTTTCTTTTCCGTAAAAGAAGCATTGATTCCTGGCTATATGGTCGAGCACCTCAGGAAATTACCCCAAGATAGGTGGCTTAGAATGTGGAAGCGGCTTAAAGAAATCACACATCATTTTGAATATCAGTATCCTCCAAAGAAAGATGACGCGGTTAATATGATATGGAGACAGGTTAGGACTAAAGTTCCTGCTGAAAGACTTGCCGTTAATAGAAATCAGCGATTAAAAATACCTGATTGGTGGTAATTAAATTGACAAATTGGTCATAACAATTTAATGTCTACATGAACTTCAAGGTTTTATGAAAGTGATAGAACCATAAACGTCTTTGAGCTCGTGATGTCTGCATAAACTTGAACGAGTTCTAACCACTTGGGTGAATCCGGTTGACTTTTTAAACACATCGGATGGCTGGTACTCCCTTACTTCCGTTTCTTGTAGCGATTTTTGGAAACTTCATTAATATCTATATAGATCTTATAGTTCTTATTGTTGCATTGTATACCTTATTAGATGCAGAAAGTCTCTTTTTAACCTGAGGATGTTTGATCTTCCCTGCATGTTATAGCTTATTAGCTAATTGGAAGCCGACTTACATAAATAGGAGGCAAAAGCGATGTCTTAGTTGAAAAGATTGATTTGTGTTTTAAACTGTAGTTTTGTTATACAGTAATGAGACCTTTTCTTATGAATATCTTAACAAAGTACAGTTATGAGCATTTCAGATTTTTCTAGACCTGGTCTTTGCTGTCAATGATTTCATACATATTCAAATGGTGGTGTACAGAGTTATCTCTTTGGTTTCAACCTCGTATATATCCACCTTTGACATTAACATGACATTTTATAGACATTCAAGAAATCTTCCGTACACGTTACATCATTCAAGGGCTAATGACATGAAAATATATCTAACCTGTCAAATTTTGTTGTTCCTCTCTCTCTCTGGCTATTAAAACACAAACCATTCAAATTTCGACCTTTCCGTGTACTCGGTGACCTGCCTGACCTCCTAGTCCTACGTGGAGCCTCTTTTTTTTTATTTTTTTTATTATTTTTTTTTTATTATTATTATTATTATGGTCCACCCCCGTACAAACATAGTTACTCACTCTTTCTTTATCTCTAACTCTCTTTTCTTGATCCATCCACTACCAACACACAAACACAACCCATCATCAATGAATGATCATCTTGAGTTATTTCACACACGTTCAAAACACAATACATTAACATCGGCATCAACCATTTCCACCGTCAATAAACCCGCAACCAGCACATCCTTTATGTAACCTCCAACAACACCATAACTGCCAGATTTTCCATAGCAGATATACAGTAAGCCGCCACCACCAAACATCTGGAACACTACAGTTTTGCTGATATATAAGTTTTATTTGGTGGTCAAGAAGTTCGAAGATGAACAACAATGGTAGTTATTTGCTTTAGATTTTTTGTTTCATGACTTATTAATGTGGAAATGATTAGATAACTTGGGAGTTGAAGAAGAGATTAGAAAGGGTTCTGTATTTTACTCAACATACAGTACGAATTTCTCCTTCAAGTTTTGTGGGATCTCTATATTTTAAAGAAGAATGTTTCTCGTGAACAAAATTTAGTTGTATGATACTGTAAATTATGAATATGGATATATGAGGAAGAAATAAGAACAAAGGATTGTTTAAAGTACAGTGTTATTATTTGCTGAAGATGATTGAATGATGAACACTGTTGTAGTTTGATGAACAAAAGATAACTACGGTCAATGATGACAATTTCATATGATGAACAACATACACTTTAATGATGAACAAATAGAAAGTGATGAACAAGTTTTAATTTTAGTGATGAACATGCTGTTGGTTGATGAACAACATGATGTTAGTGTTATTGTTGTCTGTTCGCATTTAATGTGTATTCATCTTCTTAACTTAATTAAGTAGAAAACTAAATCGGACGAGATCGCTTATCAACAGTAACTAGTTTTAATACCCGTGCACGCACGGGGTTTTTCCAGAAAAATTTAATTATATAGTATTATCGTTTAAAAACATAAAATCTTATGTATATTTTAAAAAGTTAGAGCATCAACATGTGCGAAAGTAAGAAAAATAGTTAGCAAAAATTGTAAATATAACCATGGCATCGACCTTGTATTGGCTTCTTGATCGTTTCTCCTTATAATGTTATTGGGCCAAAGGTTCTTTGATCACATGAGTTTACACATAAATCAAATTTAGTTTAAAATTTTTGTTTACTATATGGATATATAAGAATTTACCCGTGAAAATTATGATATAAGTACAACTAATAAATATGCATGAGTTTTTCATTATGTAATAATATCAATTAATATTTTGTAAAAATTTTATTGGATGAAAGATTTAACTTTGTTTACCTGATATAGATGTTAATGTAGAGGTTGATGTTGTTGTTTAACTTTAACTATTGATATCATGTTGTACAAAATGTGCGAGTTTAGTAGCACATAATGAGCGTTAATGAAGTTTTTTAAAATGTTTTTCCGAATATCCGTATATAAAATTTAAATAATAATTACATGAGTCGTTATAAGTACAATCGCGTATATTTATTTTCATATCACAGTAACTCGTACTTACCATTTGATATTTATATTACCGTTAATAATAATTTAACTGTATTTAATATTCAAACCCGTGTACGTATAGATTAAACTTTTAAATAGGATAACATGATTTCTTATTTATATTTAACGTACATAGTAAAAAGATATTTTAATAGATGAAAGTTTAAAACTAATATTTATTTTAAAAGTATTTAACGTATATTAAAACCAATTCGTACATTTATAAAAAATTTTAAGTTTAATGGATGGAAGTCTCAAAACAATACTAATACTCATGTAATTGTAAACAAAATTCATATTATAAAGTGTAATGGGTATAAAGTGTGAGGGGTTATTTGTTTATTATCTAAAGTTATCAAAAAATATGGAGATTTATAATTTTACAATTAACTCCTTATAATATATTTAAAATTCAACCACTAATGTTTTATTAATTACCTCCTCATTTTTTAAGTTTTTATTTTCATAAATTTGTCACCTATATTTTTATGAGTTTTTTTCCTCAATCAAATTCTCCACCAAATTTATTAAAGTTTGACCAAAATCAATTCAATTTTGACTTTTTAGTGGCCAATCATATTGCTCGATTTCGCCTATGTGTCAAAATCGAGCATTCCTATTGGTCCAATTTTTTTTCCACTAAGATTGTTTTGTTAAAAAAACTCCGAAATGATGTAATTCTTTTATTATATAAAAGATATTGCAAATATTACTCGTCAATCAGAAATAAATTTGTGTATGTCAAATTCATTATTCAATATTCTACTTTAAACGTTGTATTTACTTTGTTACATATTGTTCTGTATTTACTTGTTAGCAATGTGAAATTCTTTTTGGAAATATTGTTTACACATTTCATTTATATTGTTTTCTTTCTTGGACCAAATGCTGGTATTACCTCTCAATACTGATGAAAAGATAAACCTTACTCGCCATCATATTTTTTAGCGTAACAAAATATGTTATTTGATGTTAACTTTTGATGGACTATATATGTAATTGCTGAATCTTTTTTAAAAATCTTAATCTTCTTCGTTACAAACAGGTTACGATATGTGTGAGATACATAGTGAAGTATGTTAGCATAATGATTACTACTATTTAACCTAGATCTAACCCAGCCAGATGGATGTGCAAAATGTGCTAGTTTCACGAATTTCAAAAAAAAAAAAACGTGATATATACTCCTCTAGCTAACGAAATTTATCGTAAAGACAATTGGTAGTTGGTTGTGATTATATGGTTCATATAAAATATGACAGACCAGCTTGCAAACAAAATTGATAAATTTATGTCATACATGCCAAGAATCTTTTTTATATAATAAAAGAATTACATCATTCGGAGGTTATTTTTACAAAAACCCTCTCATTTGAAAAAAAAATTAATCCAATAGCGAGAGCTCGATTTGGCCACGTAGCGAAATCGACCCAATATGATTGTCATAGAAAGTCAAATTAAATTGATTTTTGTCAAACTTAATAAATTTGTGGAGAAATTGTTAGAAAAAAAGCATAAAAATATATGTGTCAAATTATGAAAACAAAACTTAAAAAATAGGAAGTAATTAATAAAACTTTGGGGTTGAATTTTAAAAAAATATATGAGCCTAAGTGTAAAATTTACAAGTTTATATTTTTTAATAACTTTAGAAAAAACACAAAGTAAACCCTTACACTTTATTACGCCCTGTAACTTTGTATAATATGAACTTGTTTAAAAAATTACATGGAGCTATTAGTATTAGCTTCTGACTTTCTATATATTTGAAATTACAAAATTTTGAAATATGCGAAATTAGTTTTAATATTGTTAATTGTAGACTTTCATCCGTTCATAATATTTTATAATAACGACTCATGTTATTCTAATTATAACGTCTAATTTATGCGTACACGGTAGTTTTTGTAATATTAAATATCGGTAACGCAAATTAGTAGTTAAACCAGACGTAAAAAAGTTAATTTAAGTTATTACAAATAATTGTAAGCATGACAAGTGTAATTAACACTAGAGATAATAGAATAAATTTTAAATAAGAATATTTAATATACGCGCGTATATAAATACAACTTCTATACCAATTTCTATAAAAAATTTATTAAATGGAGAAGTTCTATAACAAACAACCTCAATAACATGAAAATAGTATATCTATTTGATATATATGTATTACAAGTAATTATCATATTATAAATCACAAAAGTAGTACATGTAAAAACATTAATGACGAGAGCGAATTAACTTCTATAATCGTCGTTATTATAGTTCTACTAAACTCAACAAGTATCAATTTGATACAAAAAAATTATTATGGTAGATTTATCAATTAGATTATAATTATGAGCGAATAACTCTAACCATTATACATTCAACATCAAAACTACTATCTTATCAATGCTCACTAGCCTCAACTGAGCAAAAATATGTTTATTAATTACCCTCAATACAATTGTAAGTTTTCTTATATCATTAAAATTCATCTTAATGAAAAAAAACAAATCTATATATACTATCGAATTTTGGTTCTCTCAATCAAATTCATCACTCATCTCATAATATGTAGAATGTTTTAACACGTAAAATGACACAAAAATACAATTCCAAATATCCACTGATCTATTCTAAATTCTCCTATTTGATAACAATCAACACTTCCTGCTCGATTTAGCCAATGTCTGAGTAACCAAAAAAGAATATCGTGCTAATCCCTATTGGTATCCGTCAAGATTTATTTATCTCTAAGATATGTTATTCGTAATAAAATAATCCGAAATTTCGTATGATGTTTCATCAAAAATAAAAATAAAAAAAAAAAAAAAAAAAAAAAAAAAAAAAAAACGTATACAAATAAAAAGATTGTCTCATGCTTGCTATAAAGGAATTAAAAGTATGTACTTACGATAACGTTTTATTAAAAAGCAATAGCATGAACACAATTGATCTATTTTATGGAAGTATTATTTATTGATCAATTGCTGCTTAAATTGACAACGTTAATAAGGAAGACAAATAATAAAACTCAAAAAAAAAGAAATAAAAATGTTATTGAGAGTATGTAAGCGAGACGATATGAGAGGAAGCACAAAAGCGAGAAAACCCTATTGTATTTTATTATTTTTTTCATTCTTTTGGCTCGACAGTAGTTTAGGATTATGTTATCTGGGTTGAATAATTTGTTTAGGCTGGGTTTTTTTAGGAGCCTCTCTATTGTGATTCTATATTCCATTAAATTGATCAGTTGAATCATAGTGAATCCTTGTCCAAACACACAATACAAATAATACACATTTATATGACATAGGTATTAGCGACCCAAGCCGATGCAACAAGGAGGTGAAAGTTAATCGTCAATCTGAAAAAGCGTATCATATATACCTACATTAAGTATATGGCTATATATATGTATACTGAATGTATGCCGTTATATTGCTTCATTAAAATTCCCTTCACACAGGTCCTCAAAAGGCGTACTTTAACAACCATACCCAACCTATACATTGGACTTAACTATTAGTTAGGGTACGTAAATAACCTTATTTACTCAGGAGCGAAGCGTATTTGAAATCAAATTATGTCGAGGATTTTGGCACTTATAAAAATTATATGAGACGTGACACCAGGTAGTTTCATGAACGCAATCTCACACCAGAGGACTCCAGGCGTCATTAGATGATCGAATGATACATATTCGACCCGCTTAGAGCAAAGAGGATTTTATAAAGATTCTAGCGAGAGAGAGTATGATCTCCACATTGTGCTGGTGAAAGACATCTCACGCTACCCATATTGCCTATATGAGATCTGGTTACCAAAAGGTGGAGATCAACTCTGTCTCTTGATGGATTCTAAAAATTTCGGGCGGTGTAACCATGGTTGCTTCGATTCATCGACATTTCATCTCCTTCATATGATATCCCTCTTTTGGTTGATTTCTACTTACACTGCAATTCTCTCTAGGTTTCTGTAGTAGGATCGTAACCCTGGTTAGTAAGTTACTTTTGATTCATAGACAATGCGCGCGACNATTATGCAAGATCTTTACAAAAGTGGAGATCAACTCCTTGATGGATCTAAAAATTTGCTTAACATGTCGAATGATCGATTGACCTCAAGATGCCTGGGCTAAAGATGTAACCCTGGTTAGTAAGTTGACTTTTGATTTCAAGCTGCCTTGAAATTGGTTTTGACAACATTATGTTGGTGGTTTGAGACTTCGAGTTATGATGTTGTAACTCCGTATATTAATCAATTCTTGCAATGTATGAACATAAATTTATCAAATTTTGTTACCAACTGGTCTTGTGACATACTACCTCCGTCCCATATTAAATGTCCACTTTGAATTTTCAAAGTCTTTTTTTATCAACTTTGACTCTAAATATTTTTTATTGTGTTACATAATACATGATGCTAAATATATATATAAATTGAGTTTTAAATATATTTTCGTTAGATATAAGTTTCATCAAGTGTTATATAATACAAACCAATATATTTAAGGTCAAAGTTGAAGTAAAAAGATTCAAAAATTCAAACGTGGACATTTAATATGGGACGGAGGGAGTATTTTATATGAACATATATCAACCACACTACCAATTGTCTACGATAAATTTAGTTACTACGGAGTAGTATATATATCACGTTTTTTTTTTGAAATTCGTGAAACTAGCACATTTGCACATCCATCTGCTGGGCTTTGGATCTAGCGTTAAAATAGTAGTAATTCATTATGCTAACATACTTCACTTATTGTCATTCCACACATATCGTAACCTGTTTGTAACGAGAAGATTAAGATTTTAAAAAAGATTCAAGCAAATTACATATATATCCATCCAAAAGTTAACAATCACATACATATTTTGTTACCTAAATATAATGATGCCAGTAAGGTTAATCTTTTCCATCAGTATTAGAGGTAATACAAGCATTTGGTCAAAGAAAGAAAAACAATATAATAACAATATTTCCAAAAAGAAAATTTCACATTGCTAACAAAGTAAATACAGAACCAATATGTAACAAAGTAAAATATGATTTTGACAACACAAAATTTATTTCTATTCATTCATTTTCATAGCATCTTTATGATATCGTCGTTCTAACGCCAAAGAAGGAGCAAATAAAGACCTGGGAGTGTTTTGTCTTGTAATAAAATCGATGCATCTCGATGATAACATCATCAGCTTCTTCAAACCAAGGTCTCAAGCCACTTCTATCTTACCTTCTTTGCAAAGTGACGAAGACTTTTCTGATCTAATTTATCTTCTTTGCAAAGAAATGTTTTAAACAGGGGAACCATGGTCGAAAATTACTATACCAGAATCTGAATCGATGGAACTACAAGTAGGATTCCATCGTGAAGATCCATTGAAAACAATCGCTCCATGTGGAACCAAAACACAAAACCAATAGATCCAACTTCTATCGACACCAATCAGCAATTTAGAATATAAAAGAAGTGAAATACGTGACAGAAAAAAAAGAAAATAGAAGCTATACTCTACATGACGGCAGAAATGGTAGTAGACCTAAATTGGTATATGATGCACAAGGGGTTTGGGTGTACTTTATATAATTGTTTAAACGTTTAACCCTTTAGGGTTACATTTGATAATGGGCTTGGCAGGAAAAGTTAGCCTGCATAAACATGTGTATATGACAAATTGTACATGTGTCGTGTCGTGAAGTATACAATACTGAATACGAGTTAGGATCAAATAAGAAGAAAAATTAAAATAAGAATGATAAGAAGAAACCACAACCACTCATTTAAGATGCATCTACAAAAATAGATGCATCTCCCCTTAAATTTCTCCCTCCTATTTGAAATTTGTGGTTAAAAATTCTTCATATTCTTCTTATTTTAGTTTTTCTTCTTACCGGATCCCTTCCCTACTGAATACTAGAAAAGTATAAAGCAACATCACTTAAAAGTTAGTGTCTACGTGGGTGGATATGTATCTTTAGAAAACGTACGACTCTACGAGTCAATCTTTTATCACTATAGTTTGTGTTGAAACTAATGTTTTAACCCGGGTTGACCTGACCGGTTAAACCGTGAACCGGTTGGGTGATCGGAAGACGGTTTTGAGTAAAAACCCGGTTGAACCGTGACCCGATGGCTCAGTCGGGTCAATTAAAAAACTGGTTTTTAAAACATTGGTTGAAACAAAGTATAATTGAATATTTCATGCTACCCAAATAATTAAGTATAGTGCACGTACATGATGTATAATATCTAGAGCTGGCATAACAGGTTACACGAACCTGTTAAGACACGAACCTGTTAAGACACGAACCTGTTAAGGTCAAACACGAACACGACCTGTTAACTAATCGTGTCATTTTTCTCGAACACGAACACGACACGAAAATAAACAGGTGCACCTGTTAAGACCTGTTAAGAACCTGTTAACATTCATATGACCAAATCGCATGATACAAGAACCTGTTAACATGCATATGACCTGTTAAGAACCTGAACCTGTTAAGAACCTATACAAAATAATACTAGCTGTAACAAATTAATGGTTTTTAATACTAGCTGTAATAAAGTAAACAATGGTTTTTACTTGCAAATTAATGGTTTTTAATACCAAATAAACCAAATTAATGGCTGTAACAAACGTTTTTTTGGCAAACCTTCGATGGACAAAATAAACCAAAATAAATATGTTTACTTGCAAATTAATGGTTTTAATACCAAATTTGTTGGTCAAAATATGTTGGCCAACACCACAAACTAGTACAAAATCACACAACATTCAACACAGATATATTAACGGTTTTTAATACGCAAATACCACAACATTCAAAATATGTTGGCCAACACCACAAACTAGTACCAAATCTGTTGCAATTAATGGTTTTTAATACGCAAATACCACAAATCCAAATCCACGAATTCATACCAAGAAATAGAGAGGAAAAGAGAGATAAGAAGTGTGGCTTACTTGTGCTATTGTTGTCGACGCTGCTGCAGTGCTGCTGCTAATTCATTGTGAATCACGAATTCAGTAGATGAGAGATTGAGAGATGAGAGGGAAAATAGATCGAGGCGCAGGTAGATGAGAGATTCACGAATTCATTGTTATCAGTAGATGGGACGATGGGTTATGGGTATTTGGGTTTGGAGGCGCAGGTGGATAAGTGGATAAGGAAAAATAGATTTAGGATTTTAGGGTTTTTAATTTAAGGATTATATTATTATATATATATTAATATATTATAATGTTAACAGGTCACTAACATGTCTTAACAGGTCTGACCTGTTAAGACACGAAAATTAACAGGTCTTAACAGGTCTGACCTGTTAAGACACGAAACCTGTTAAGGTCAAACACGAAACCTGTTAAGAACAGGTCGTGTCGTGTCGTGTTAACAGGTTTCGTGTCAAAATTGCCAGCCCTANATTTGGTATTGGCGTTTTAATACTTCGATGGACATACAAAATAATACTAGCTGTAACAAATTAATGGTTTTTAATACTAGCTGTAATAAAGTAAACAATGGTTTTTACTTGCAAATTAATGGTTTTTAATACCAAATAAACCAAATTAATGGCTGTAACAAACGTTTTTTGGCAAACCTTCGATGGACAAAATAAACCAAAATAAATATGTTTACTTGCAAATTAATGGTTTTTAATACCAAATCTGTTGGTCAAAAGATGTTGGCCAACACCACAAACTAGTACAAAATCACACAACATTCAACACAGATATATTAACTGTTTTTAATATGCAAATACCACAACATTCAAAATATGTTGGCCAACACCGCAAACTAGTACCAAATCTGTTGCAAATTAATGGTTTTTAATACGCAAATACCACAAATCCAAATCCACGAATTCATACCAAGAAATAGAGAGGAAAAGAGAGATAAGAAGTGTGGCTTACTTGTGCTATTGTTGTCGACGCTGCTGCAGTGCTGCTGCTAATTCATTGTGAATCACGAATTCAGTAGATGAGAGATTGAGAGATGAGAGGGAAAATAGATCGAGGCGCAGGTAGATGAGAGATTCACGAATTCATTGTTATCAGTAGATGGGACGATGGGTTATGGGTATTTGGGTTTGGAGGCGCAGGTGGATAAGTGGATAAGGAAAAATAGATTTAGGATTTTAGGGTTTTTAATTTAAGGATTATATTATTATATATATATTAATATATTATAATGTTAACAGGTCACTAACATGTCTTAACAGGTCTGACCTGTTAAGACACGAAAATTAACAGGTCTTAACAGGTCTGACCTGTTAAGACACGAAACCTGTTAAGGTCAAACACGAAACCTGTTAAGAACAGGTCGTGTCGTGTCGTGTCGTGTTAACAGGTTTCGTGTCAGAATTGTCAGCCCTAATAATATCAAACGCGGTGTCATGCAATAGAATGATTGATTTTATTATACTTTTACGATGCTCCAAGCTTGATCGAGGCATATTGCGACCGATGACTAATTGAAAACTAAACTGGTGTCAGGATGAGCTTACTAAATTGAATTATTGTTTAGGATCAATTGAGCATACATAGGAAACAAGTCTATTAACAAAAATGAGTTAACATATGTAAGTATCATATTTTACAATTAACATCGGGTGATTGCTCTTAATCTGTTGGTTTTGTTGGTTTTCTTGAGTTGTAGTTATTAAATCATTGTGTCTTTCGGGTTATTAAGGTTGTTTTATCTTACAAGTTGAAAGTAAAATTTGATGTCATAACTTTTTACATCATTTTACTCCTAATTTATTTTCTATCATAACAAGTGAAGTATGTAATGGGAATTGATATAGTTTCTTTGTCCATAATTGGGTTATAACTTTTGAGATTTACATTCATTTTGTTTATGACATGGTTATTACGTCACATGCGAGTTTTTCATATTCCATCTCTGTGACAACTGGTAAATTTGAGAACCTGATTTGAACTACGATTTATAATTTAAAATGAATCGTTGATTTTATTGAAACGGTTTTTCAGAAATTATGGGAATTGGTGATTGATTTTGTTGAATGAGATGCGTATCGTTGGTTATTTATGTGGAATAGTTGTCGATTAGATCATTTCTATTGCGTTTAGTTAGGCACTACTTCGACCCTGGCACTAGGAAACCTAATAAGTCGGGATTTAATGAGAAACAGTACGTTTTATTTCATAAACGTATTTATTATCAAACTTCGTTGAAAAACGGTTTTAAAACTAACGACGAGGTTACAAAATATTATGGTGACGTTTAATATTTATCACGAGCCAAAACATGTGTTTTCGGGAAAGTCCATAAAAATTACACCGATGGTCCTTGTGAGTATTGCAACCGGCCCCTTATCCAACTAATATTGCACCCAAGGTCCTTTTATCAATAAAACCCTACACTCCTCATTATCACTCTCATTTACACAACCCTAAAAACAAAACACACCCTCTCTTCCTCTCTTAGCCGCCGCCGGCTGTAACTCTCCACCACCTTCACACCGCCGTGAATCAGGCCACACCGTCACCACCACTATACTCCTAGTGATCTCCTCTTTCTTGTGGTATGCTACACGCGCCCCAAAAAGCATCACCATCACCTTGCTATGTGCTCCACCGTCGTCAAAACACCACCACCATTATCCTTTCATCTCTAAAATTGTAGATCTAGTGTGAAACGGTAAGAAACTAGTTTAACACGTGGGTTTGACTCGGTCGAGAAGTCAACTCACGATTTTTATTATTACTTTGGGTTCAAAAACAAATGGGTTTAAGGTTTTGATTAACGAAAATGATGAAAACGTGATAGTGGTATCCGTAGTTGTGTCGTGTTCGTGTGTCGACGTGAAACCGTGAGCATAAGCTCACGGCTAATTTGATGTTTTTGCGGTCGTTGTTGTTTTGTATATGTTCAGATTTGGATTATTTTTGCCACCATGAATAGTAGCTGTGAACTAGAGTTGGGATTGTGGATTTAGATTTGTTTTGAGGCGAATGATTTTGATGTTGTCGAAGGGATTTGAGACCACTCGGGGTCCGTTTGGTTGGCTGTTGATGGGGAAAGGTGTAGACCGAGACCCATATGGTCTCGGCAGTTTATGTTGTTGTTGTTGTTGAAAGTTAATGTTGTTGTTATTGCTTGTGGTGACGAGAGGAGTTAGGCCGAGACCCTTAAGGTCTCGGCAAGGGTATTGAAGTTGTTGTGGTTTTCGGGTTATCGACGGGAAGTGGAAACCGAGACTCTTAAAGTCTCGGCACTTGAGTAGTTTTTGTGGATTGTTTTGTCAAATGGTATATTGGTTATCGAGCCGTAGGTTTAGGGCCGATAACTCACGTGATGATCGTTACACACTTATATATGTTTGACTTGTGAGCTTTGTGCCAAGTCGGTGTCACGTTGACTTTCTAGTCATCGTTGACTCCAACACGTGCCGTAACATGGACATATATTTAGACTATTGGACTTGGATTGATATAAATAAGCCGAGAGGTCATGACTCGGGCTTGTGACTCGAAACGAATAGTAACTCAAATTTATAACGATAACTTGAAATATATATATATGTATATATATTTTGTGTCATGAATTGAATGATAAAAACATATAAATATGTTTTCATATAGAGAAAATAAATAACAAGTTATATTTACTTGTTAGTTTTCGACGTAAATAAACGTAGTGTTAAAAAAGGGGAAATTTGTAATAAATGAGTTACTAAATGTTTCGAGAGCACGCAAAACTAGAAGTGCCATAAACGATAATTATTGTGCTATTTATTTGCTAGTCACGGATATTTGACATTAATATATCTAACTTACATAGATAATGAACTTATTCGATTTACAAATCTAATAAGAGCTCGTTAAGTATGTCGGAAAGATTTATTAATGGATAACATATCCTACGACCGTTAGGCTGTGATGTAGTCTTGGAGGAATAAGTAAGATGAATACTTTGTAAGTTTATTGGGGGTGACTAGTTCAATAAGCTTTGACAATTTTATTTGATGACTTAGTAGACCATAAGAACTTGTCACGTGTATTGTTGGGGTTTTATTTGGTGGAGTTCTTTGGAAGCGTGAGTTCACTTGAGTCTTGTTGAGTCGACACCACAC
Source organism: Artemisia annua (assembly GCA_014162995.1). Taxonomy (NCBI): domain Eukaryota; kingdom Viridiplantae; phylum Streptophyta; class Magnoliopsida; order Asterales; family Asteraceae; genus Artemisia; species Artemisia annua. The sequence goes on from LBNU01008204.1 coordinate 46,682, forward strand.
ACACACATGGATACCAAACATTAAAACGAATATGAGAAAGAGATTTTCGGAAAATGAAATGGAATACGTTCGGGATCGGGAAATATTTATTTGAACTTTATGCTGAGGCGTATTGATATTATTATTAGGTAGTGCCGAGTCAGTAGTCGTCGTTGCCAGAAAGTTGATACTTTCATTGCTTCTGTTGATATTTATGCTGTTTGCTGGATTTGAGGTGAGTCATAGCCCCACTTTTACTCTTGAACTTTGTTTTCAATACTTGGGGTGAGAAACGTGCAAATTGTTTTATGTGGACTATTATCGCTTTTGTTATCTCAAAACTTGCTATGCTTATGGAACTAGGATATTGCATC
>LBNU01008207.1:748-32859 GCA_014162995.1 Artemisia annua
GCGTATTAGAACAGACCCTCACTATGCTTCACCTTGGATAAAATAAAAAACAAGAATATCTCACTAGGAAGGAGTCTAGTGATAGACCTAATTAAGAATAAATTAACTAACAATAACTAGAATTCCCGCGGCCAGCGGCGCAAAAAACTGATGCGCGTGGATTGCCACGCACTAAAACGTTTTACTCTCGAGGGAATCGTCCGAGAAGCTTGCAATCCCCACCATGGCAAGTGTATCCTGACCGATGTATATGTGGTAGGTGGCAAGTACCGGGGGATGATCGGTTCTCTCGACAGGGAATAGTGTTCGTTAGGCTTAAAGCTACTCTAATCTAGGCTAAGGGTGAGAAGATTTTTTTTGTATTTTTATGTTTTATAAAGCAGTAAAATCTCTGGTTTTGGAGGATAGGCGGAATTTGTTTTTAGTCAACTAACCCAATTTATCTTACTTAAATCTACTTATATTTTTTGTATTTTTTGTTTTTGGAACAAACAATGGTGGGAGAATAGTGTTAAATTAGATTGTCATTACTCCAATAACTATCTTTTACCATGTATTAGTATGATTGAGTGTTGCGTGGATGACGGGTGTATTCCTAACAATCGAGGGAGTGCGTTCAATTCTCCTAACTCTATAAGGTTGCCTACCTCACTCTATGCGAGTTACATCAGAGCATCCTATCATGAAGCTCACCGATAGCAACCATGCATGAAATAACTACCGTTGAAAATCGATAACGCACAATGACGATTCACGTTTCTAAAGATGTGTCGAAGCTTGTTACCGTTAACTAGGAGATTACCAGTTTTCTCTAGTGCGTAGACGTAGATGAAACAGTTCACCCCAAATACAATCACATGACTACACATCACTGAATAAGTCAAAAGTTAGGTTCATTAGATCTAGCAAACACAAAGTAGAATTAGCCTAGCATGGTGTGAAAGAAAGACAAGCACACGCATAAATCACACAACACATAGACATATTGTATGAATAAAGACTTATCTTGGATTAAACATGCAAGTTAGAGGGGTTAGGATACCCTCTAAGGTCTCTAATACACGTTCTAGGGTTTAACCCTAGAGTTCTCCACTCCAAAGTTCGACTTATGGTATTCAAAGTTATCTAAAATAAAGAAAAATCGTTCTATATATATAGAAAACGCGGGCTGACGGCGTCAGCCCAATAGGTGACGTCGTCAGCTCGGCGATTAGGGTTTCCAGACGGCCTCAGTTGACGTGGTCATAATTGCTGGTTCCAGATCTGACGGCCTAGGTTGACGGCATCACCAAATTGCACTACGAACTCTCTGGCCCGTCACGAGTCTTTTTCCAATTCTGGACTTCACTTGTTCCTGACGGCGTCACCTTGTAGAGTGTGACGGCGTCACCTTCTGTAATCTTCAAGGTCTTTTGAGTTTTTGTTGTTTTCCGCACTTTTTCACTCCGAAAACGCCCGAAAATACTTCTTTTGTGATTTTCCCTTCAAAAGTACCTAAAATGAGAAAAGAAACGACTTTGGGTGAAATCCAAACCAAAAACATACGAATTAGGACTCAAACCGACCCCTAAAAACGTAACATTTTTCGTCTCATCAGAGGTACAAACGGATTGTTTCGGTAAATAGGTTGTTGTTGCTCTTGTGGTTCGTATACAGAATTTGCATGTTGAAAATTAACGGTTGGTGAGTGACCCAAACTAAAATTGAAATTGGGTGTCGGAACAATTGTCGGCGACTGTTTTTGGTGTTTTGATTTTGAAAGTCTTTTGAGACATTGTTTTTAAATGAGAAGTGTAGAGTGTATAAAGAAAGAATGTGTTTGAAAGTGTGATAAAAATGAAAGAGTATTTGGGGTATTTACAGGGATAAAATTATATGTTTATTTATTTTTTATTTTTTTAACGCCTATCGGACACTTTTTTAACCGTTGGCTATTGAAGACACTTCCCACGACTCGGTCTTGGCAACGACCGAGTTCTCCATTTTCAACACCCATGACGCGTTTTAACGAGGTGTCCATAATAGCCTCTACGCGTCTTAATGGCCTTGAAAACATGTGCTCGAGTGCTTATTACCGCCGGTCTTTTCATATAAGCAGGCATGGAACCAGAACCAAATATTACTGGGTGCACAAAATATTTTAAACTGTAATATAGTAACACGTTTCAATAGACCGGGTACATTTTAGATGCATTTAAGAAAAATTAATTTTTTTTTTAAATAATGCTATATAAAAAAAATCCATAAAAGTCTCGGACACCAACAAAAACCCCCTGATTCCGTCTCTGCACATAACTTTTTGCGCTTTCACAACTAAAGTTTTTGTGAAAGTCAAAAGTCGCGTACAACAATTAACTTTTTGTGGTTTTTCAGCAAGTAGTATGATTAATCATCTGTAAAATTAAGGCATATAAACTAAAGGGATAATAACTTTACAAATCATCATACTTGTTCAAAAATACTCTTCTGGGTATCAAACAAAATTTTTGCTTATTCGAGTACTGAACTTTCAATTTCGGACTTTTTGAGGTACTTTTGTGACATTTTTGCCCATTGATTTTTAATAATTTGAGAGGCAAAAACGTCACAAAGTACCTCACAAAATCAAAAATTGAAAGTTCAGTACCCATATAAGCAAAAAAATTTGTTCGATACCAGAAGAATATTTTTGAACAACTATGATACTTTTTAAAGGTATTATCCCTAAACTAAACAAATATATTCAGATAAATTAATGTATTTTATGAATAAGCGGATTATTTCTCTTTATACATGTATACTAAACTAGCTCTTTATGCTAAGCCATATCAATAGAGGCAGTGTTGCAAAAATTGGCCGAATCGGCCGATTAATCGGTGATTAATCGCTAATCGTTCATGGACCTTGGTGAGATTTACAAGGTAATCGGCCGATTAATCGGCCGAGTCAAGAAAATCAGCCGATTAATCGATTAAAAATCGCTAATCGGCCATGGACCGTCTCAGTACCGATTCACGATTTTTGCAACATTTTATAGAGGTTTGATATAGAAAGTTTTTACTGTTTACTTTACATTTACACAACTTAAAAAACTGTGTCAAAAACTTATGTCATGTTGTATCAATAAAAATATCCCAAGATGAGTATAACTTAGAGCTCTAGGTGTAGTGAAGAACTAACCCTCTTCATTTGGGTCCTACTGGTGCCACATCACCCCAACACCTCTTCACAACTAACCCTCTCCTCACCAACAACTAACCCTCAACTTCTTCATTTGGGCCCTACCACTTACAACTTTATTTTTTATTTATTTCATTAAATAAAATAAATTCATTTAACTAATAATTAAAAATAATACAACATATTAATTTTATTTCATCAAAAAAAAACCTACGATATGGAAAAAAAATATACGATACTAAAAAAAACATACGAAACTAAATATTCCTATTCCGTTGAATTTCTTCCCATTGTTGTTGTTGCCAAACATGCTCGATGGGACATCGTTGAAGCCTTTTGTGTGTGTTTTGATCGTGTAGTTCTTTTTGTTTTCTTCTTTGTGTTGCACAACGTTCAACCCATGTCGTTTGCATATTTGGCGTCGGAGGAATATACAGTTCGGCAGCTTCGGATATCGCAAATTTTTGATCTTTCAAAATCATGTTATGCATTATAATGCACGAGTACATAATTCTCCGTAACTTGCCCACAGTAAACGCACACGCCGGTTGGGCAACAATATGCCAACGACCTTGGAGGACACCAAAAGCTCTTTCGATATCTTTTCGAGCACTTTCTTGTTTCGCTTTCCATGCGACGTTTTTTGGGTTGTGTGCAACAGTAAAGGATTTGACAAACGATGCCCACTGTGGGTAAATTCCATCTGCTAGATAATACCCATGTTTAAATCTTTTCCCGTATACTTCAAACGGAACTTGATGGCCAATATCATCAAGCAGGTCGTCGAATAACAGTGAATTATATAAAACGGTTAAATCGTTATTCGCACCTGCAACACCAAAAATTGCATGACAAATCAACAAATCATACGACGCAATAGCTTCAAGCATTATAGTTGGATACTTTTTATCATCTCTGTGAAATTGCCCTTGCCATTCTTTCGGACAATTTTTCCATTCCCAGTGCATACAATCGATACTTCCCAACATTCCTGGTATCCTATGAACCATGTTATGTGCGGTGTATAATTTGTGAATGTCATTCTCGTCTGGTTTTCTTAAAAACTCCCTCCCAAACAATTGAATTATGCACATAGTAAAAAAATCTAGACAATCTCGTGCACAATGTTCACCTATTTGTAAATACTCATCTAATGCATCAGGTGATATCCCGTATGCCAATTGGCGTAGGGCACATGTGTATTTCATAAGCACACTAAAACTCATTACACCCGCAGCATTGGGTCGTTGTCTAAAGAAATCAAAATGCGCAGGAAGAGGATGATTATTTTCAATATATGTTTCAATACCTTGGACTATTTCTAGAAATAGTCTATGGCTCATACGGTAACAACGACGAAAATTTTCTTCCGTATATTTTGGATGGTCACCAAAATAGTCGGCCTTTAGACGTTCTTCAGCAACTTCACGTTCACGGTGGACGTATCTTCGGCGTTGTGAAGGACCAGCTTCTTCATTTTGCAACATTTGCTCGTTCTCAAATTCTTGGAGAATCATCTCTAGCTCGGTTATCTCTTCAAAGTCACTAACACTTGAATACGATTCGTCAACACTTGAAAGCTCGCCGTCACTCATGTTTTTTGCTTTTGATATGTCTAAGATTTTGAAATATAAGTTGTGTAATTTTGATGGAAATAAGTAAAATGGGTGTGGTATTTATAGAGTAATATAAGTTAAAAAGGAAAAAAAAATGTAACGTTTTAATTTAAACGGTAATATAGCCGTTTAACATGTCCCAACGTACTATCAATTGCTTTTTGTCAGCTTTTTCACTTCGCCGTGCCCACGAAGAGGTGCCAAACGGCGAACCTCGGCGAGGAGGGGCGGTGCAGCGGCGAAGAGTGGCGAGCTCGGCGAGGGCGACACGTAGGAACGGCGAGGGGGCATTCGTCACTACACCTAGAGCTCTTATAATACTTATTATTTTTTTGGCAAACACATCATTGTCGATGTTAGATTGCAAACTAAATATAGGCAAACAAAGAAGCAATTGCAATTGTCAGGCTTCAGCTTTCATTAAACTTATATATTTATTTAGTGTACTCAATAGTGGGTTGAAAACATTTTTATGAATAACGCTGTTTTTAACTATTTATAGGTACTTGTTCTTTAAAATTTTTCATAAAATGCAACATCAATTATGTGACTGTAGTAGAAGACCATAAATAAACATGGGTTGTCATAAGAATATAAAAAGGTCTAAGCTTTAAGACTTTTACATGATACATGGACATGAACAGAAAATATGTTCAAATATTTTAAAACTACTTCTATACTTCACGAAGTGAATGCTTTTAACTTTTCATCATAAATTATTGTCTACTAAAAGTTATGGGAGGTGATTTGCACACTTTCATATTTGATTGACACACTCTAAAATGCGCATTAAACAGTTGTATTGTAAATAAAAACTACTTTAATTATTTATACACCGAGTGTCCTAATCAAATATGAGAGTGTGCCAATCACTTTCCAAAAGTTATACATCCTTAGACAAAAATATTTATTTGATACTATTTTGATTTTTACAAAAGCCACAAAAAGTAGTTCTACCATTATCACTTAATTAAGCAATTCATTCAATCTAATAAATAAAACTTTTATCAAAAGTTAACATTACAAATCTAAACAATTAACTACTAATTTTAATAGTAAATAATTATTTTGTGATGTTTTAAAATATTAACTTGAACAATAATATTGAAAAGAAAAATTATTAACAATTATTTTGACCTTTATGTTAGTAGAAATTACATTTTTGTCCACAATATTGATTTAAAGGAAAAGTCTCGTTTTAAGTTGGCTTGAATATGATATGTGTGTATCGCGAGAAGTAAAAGATAAATAACATTAGGTCCTGATTTCTATTGAAAGAAAAATATTTATCAATTTAACTTATATATCATATCGAAACAAACTTTACATGATGTTGATCTTAACTTAAACGGGTCATCATACAAATCAACAAAAATCATATTAAGGCCAACACACACCACATCGGTGATTTGCACACTTTAAAATTTGATTAACACATTTTAATATATCAGCACCGATAAGCATCTTGTGATATATATACATATGTTATTACTCCGTAAAAAAGAATGTACGGCAATCAGAACTTGAACTCTTGAAGTGTACAAATCACCTCTCTACATTAAAAGCTTGTCCATTAACCTTTTTTATCTTTTATTCATTCTAGCAAAAGCACCGGCCTATATTAACCACCATCATAACCATTATCCCATCTTTCTCATTCTCTCTCAAAAACCCTCAATACCCCCATTGATGTTTCTAGAGAGAGAACCAACCCAAAACACATACATACTTTGATCATTTCTACATCTAAAGACCAAAAATGATGAAACTAAGAAAACCAATATCAAGTCCAGGAAGAACATCAACAAATCCACCACCATTAATGAAGTTCCTAAGAAACAAAAGCTCTAGTACTAGAAGAAGATCATCAACAACACGTGCAAGAAGTCCTATGTTCTTTAGAAAAAAACACACACAAATCTCAAACATACAACAAGAACCATCTTCACCTAAAGTCACCTGCATTGGTCAAATCAAACACTCCAAAAACAAAAAAAACCAAACCCCTAACCGTAACCATAACCCTTTTTGTCAATGTCTTCGAACCCTCAAACGACCAACTTTTTTATGCAATGTTTTAACCAAATGGGTTTCTTTTTTTCGATGTGGGTATTGTGAAAACTCACCCGAAAATAATACTAGTTCTCCTAAAAAAGTTGGTTTAAATGAGGCGGGGTCTATTTTTAAAGACCCCGACTCAAATAATGTTCAGTTGTTTTCTGCGAACTTATTAACAGATGTTAATAAAAATGAGGGGGTGGTATTAAAGTCACCGCCTAAAAATGCGTTTTTATTAACTAGATGTAGATCTGCACCTTATAGATCAACTTCATTAGCAAGTAAATTATGTGAGTCAAGTGTTGAGGAGGAAATAAAAAATTTGGAGGTTAAGAAAGATGGTTATGAAGATGTTAATGAAGGTGTTATTAGTGGGGATGAGGAGTTAATGGTGATTAAAGAGATTGATGGAGTTAAGGAAAGGGAAATGCCGTTATTTTTGACAAGGTGTAAGTCAGAATCAGGAAGGAAATGGGATAAATTTCTTGTGTAAAGTGTTTAGATTTTGACTTTTTTTTAACTAGTGAAATGTGATTATAATTTTTTTTTTTTTTTTTTTTCCTTGTGATGTTTTCTTTGGAATTTTATTGAAATTTGGAAGGATGATATACAATGTGGTTTGTAAATATATGACTTGTTAATGTTAGTGGATTTATTATTCAACCTAGGGGTGAGCATCGATCCAGGACCAGACCGGACCGATGGGACCGAGGACCGAATTAGCCAAAAAGCCAAGACCGAGGACCGGACCGAATGTGGTCGGTTCGGTCCGGTTTCGGTCGGTCCGGTCCAACAAGGCCAAATAAATTGGTTTGTGGTCCGGACCAAGGACCGAATTAGCCAAAAAGCCAAGACCGAGGACCAGACCGAATGTGGTCGGTCTGGTCCGGTCCGGTCTCGGTCGGTCCTTCGGTCGGTCCGGTCCATTCGGGTCGTTTGCTCAGCCCTAATTCAACCTAATAGTTAAAGGGAAAATAATCTGCTGTTACTTCTCGGCTGCTAGTCTAATTCAGAGATCATTTGTATGCATCAGGCATGTTATCAGACACTATTTGTGTATCATCTAGGACCATGTTTGCACTGCTGCAACTGATAAGCAGGATGTTATCCCGATAGTTAAAACTTGAAATGAAATGATTTACGCATGTCCGTAAACACTTTCACACACAACTAGCTTTGTCACATTAAATAACTTAAATTTTGTCATTTTCGCTCATTAACTACTGAAAGTCTTGCAACCTTTTTCACCAATTACAACCATTTTACAATTTTCAATTGATACACACTCTAGTTAGGCATGTAACCGTTTAGGCTACTAGGCAAGAGAGGGATCCTTTCACCATTTGGCCCCACATCAAGCATTTCTCCCTTGCCCTCCATCTTGTTTCACGCGCCAAGCACAAGTCCCAAAACAATATTTGGTGAAACTACTACCAAATTGTAAAAGCAGAAAAAACCGGCCCCACCCCCTCTATCTATCCTATCTCACTTAGTCTTATTATTTTTTTATTTTGTGTGTGAGTGTGTGAAGAGAAGTGAGAGGAGAGAGAAAGCTGACGTGGCGCTGATGTGAAGTTAGAGGTTCCCTTGCCCTCTAAAAAGTGAAGAGTGGTGAAGAGAAGTGAGAGGAGAGAGAAAGCTGACGTGGCGCTGATGTGTATGGTGAAGGTGTGGTGACCTTGCCTTTTAGTCTTAGAAACAAGATAGACACCGCTCGCTAATAATAGTCTTCGCATTTGTTACCTCACACGTGATGAGTGACTTCATTACGGGCAGTTTCGAAATTTATTTGTTCTTTTTCTTTCTAGGAAATGTTTTTCATACGTCAGTACTAAATTTTCTTTACCATTTTGTCCGTTTATCTAATTGTCAAGTGGGACAGTAAATACATGGGAGAAGTTGACGTGAGATTCGACCACGTGTGACGAGTGGGATCAAGAAAATTGACTAAACCTTTTAAATAAATATACAAGAGTTAGTGGGAAATTAAAACCTAGAGTCGTACAAGAGAATCTTTGAGTTTAAATTTGTTTTAATTAATTTTCCTAACTAAGAATCGAGTATTTTTGTGGAAAGAGACCACGATGCACATAATCTTACATTCTCAAACCAACTGGGCTAGCTCTGGCCACCAAGTGTTACTTTTGAGGAAGTTGTTACCACATGCGGGAGGTTTCGGATTCGAGTCTTTTCCGTGAGAGTTTTTCTTCAAGGTGGAATCTGTGGGGTTCTGTCCATAACAGTGGCGAAGCTAGAAAATTTTCAGTGGGGGGTCGGGATCTAATTTTTTTTTTCCTAACGCTATATACCCTCTACATCGCAAAAAATTGGGGGTTGAAACCGAATATACCGAAATTTTTCTACACGAAAACTATATACCCCCTACATCGCAAAAAAAATTTCGGGGGGTCGGGCGCCCCCTCCCGCCCCTATGTAGCTGCGCCCCTGGTCCATAAATGCGTCGATTCGAGGCTGGCAGAAAATAGTACCGAAATACCTTTATGGGTACGTACTGTGAAATTGAATCACTAATTATTTTTCGAGGTTGGTAANATTGGGGGTTGAAACCGAATATACCGAAATTTTTCTACACGAAAACTATATACCCCCTACATCGCAAAAAAAATTTCGGGGGGTCGGGCGCCCCCTCCCGCCCCTATGTAGCTGCGCCCCTGGTCCATAAATGCGTCGATTCGAGGCTGGCAGAAAATAGTACCGAAATACCTTTATGGGTACGTACTGTGAAATTGAATCACTAATTATTTTTCGAGGTTGGTAACCTTATGGGTAAGTACTGTAAAATCGAATAACTAACTTAGTATGTACTAACTCGCCGTTAAAAAAAATAATAAAAAAAAATATATATAAAAATAAAAAATAAAATAAATCTTACATTCTCACGTTTCTGAGTTCTGACCGTGGTGAAAGAACTGCCATGAGCCCAATACCAATGAGCCATCTACCGACTCACCAAGTCCACCATCATTTTTGTAATATGATACACTTAACCTTTTAATTTATTTCTGTATCGATCTCATCAAACTTAACTAACACTAATGTTGGTGACTAAATAAAAACAACATGGAATAAAAAATTTGTGTGGTGTAGACCTTGACCACTCTCGGTTCACAACTTTGACTTGCTTAAAAAATCTTGTTTTACAGGTTAGATAACGGCCACATTTCGCCTCTTATTTGTTTAGGCAAGTTTGACAGCACATTCGGTTCACAGTTGCACATATTTATTTTATTATTGTGTGAAATTTTTTTTTAAGTAACCATAATCAATATTAGAATAGAAAGGATAAAATAAGTCGAATGGTAATTTTTTTGTTTTTGTTTTTTTTTTTTTTAATCAATAGTAAAGAAAGAAAGACCATACTTGTTATGTAGTATTCAAAAACCTAACCCTCACTACTCATGTGATTTTTTAGTACTTCAAACTTTCATAGTACTAATTTGCATGTATGTCGATTGCCGATTAATTTATGAATGTAATTTTAGCTCAGTTGGTACCCACTTTTGAAAAACTTATGGGCTCACTGGAGAGATTTTGTGGATAAAAGGTTAAGGGTTCGAACCTCGGCTCGTGCTCACTCAAGTTGGTGCCCCCCACTGGCCAGGAGAGTTGCCGGAGCTATTCTTTGTGGAGTGGACAATGGCTGGTGCCAAAAGGCATCCGAGGTCAGGATGTTCCCGCCAATTAACAACTTTTTTTTTTTTGGATATATTGTCACTTGTGACATTCAAATGTGTTAAGACTATATCATAAAAACCAATGCCTAGGTGTTAAGCGTTGTGCTTTGGTATGATAAACAGCTTAGCGGTATGCCAGCAATCAATCAAACAAGATTTTGTGAAATCTGGTTTCAATTGATACGTATACGAATACATGAGGTGTATTAGAAGTTTTTTGGCAAACAAATTTAGCTGGAAAATTTATAGCATTATGGGCTTATGAATTTATAACAGTGGGCCTTAGAAATCGTAAATGATATTTGTTGCAGACTTGCAGGAATGTCCTAATATATGCAGGTCTTTCATGGGCATACAACACCTGTGTCTTTATTTTATTATTGCATTAAATATTTTGGAACACGATGATGGTGTTAAGTTTTCACGATTTTCGGTTTTTCAATTGGTGATTCATATACGGGGTATATAAAATCCACGACCTCAACGTGTATAAAGTTCTTCAAAAGATTTAATTTGGCGGAGAAACTTCAGTCCACACCCGTAGGTGCTGGTGAATTTCCTCAAGGACAAACATCAAGCAATGTTCAATTTGTTTCTACGAACGCAAGAAGTTGAGATTAAACCCATCACAATAATTCTCCAAAAGTCCTCCATTTCCCGGCCCATAAAAATGTTTGCACAAAAGGAATAAGCGCTCCAAAGCTAGACACAAAATTGACGTATGTGTTTAAACATAATGTCAAGACCTCTTTTCGAATGACAAATGTTATCAACCATGATGTAAGATAAGGTCATGTCTACCATGAATTTGTGGGCCTTAAATATCAAAACATTATATTTATCTAAAGGCAATTAAAAACTTTTATTTTGACTATATTATACATCACACATTTAAGAACTTTTAGTGTAAACGAGGTGGATCACCCGCGCGTTGCCGCGGGGTGATTTGCTAAACAAGGTTTAGCAAGTGTCGCAAAATAAGAATGGTAGTAACAATATAATTAGGCCGTTTAATAAGCAATCTCAACCCATTTTGACTCATTACTCAAGATAATGCAACATGTAAAGATATTTTAATTTTTTTGCGGAAAGTGTCCTAACGTTAGCGCTTAATTGCGAAGTTAGTGATCAAAGACTGACTTTGCAACATGAGTATAACATAAAGGACCAAGGATTGACTTTGCAAGAGATGTATAACATAAAGGACCAATTATGTAAATTATGTGAGGCCTAAAGTTGCAACAAACCTCTGAGATGAAGGACCAAGTTCGTATGGATTTGTTTTAAATTGTTAAAGATAACAGTCGTTAGCTACTTAACGTCAAGTTAGTTACCAAAGACTGACTTTGCAATGGACGTATAACATGAAGGACCAATTATGTAAATTATGAGAGAACTAAATACGCAACGAACCTCTGAGATGAAGGACCAATTTCGTACGGTTTTTTTAAGAAAATGTTAAAGATAACGGTTGTTAGTTAACAGTCGTTAAGTAACTAACGACCGTTAGTTATAGCGCTACAGTAACTAACGATTGTTAGTTATCTCGTTAAGTAACTAACGACCGTTAGTTACTGTAGCTGGGAAATAAAATAATAATAAAACACTGTAGCTACTGTAGCTTGATGTGAAAGTCCCAACGGATAGAATATAGGTATAATATATATAATTTTAATGTTTAGCTTAAACATATATGAAGTTATCCCTAAGTAAAGGCAATTATTAGACAAAACCTTAGTAATACTAATTCATAATTTAATTTTTTTTCTAGGTAAATGGTTTTACCCTCGTAAATGTAGTATTTAAAAAAACAGTTAAGTATATAGGATATGAGCGCATTCCAAATCTTATCCGTTATATAGGCAAAACCACATCACAATAAAATCCAATAAACTACATCTGACTAAAGATCATCAATAAAAAAAACCCAAACATAGACAATGATGATCATATCAACAATCTTCACTCTCGTCCTCATCACCTTGTCCTCATCCACGTTAGTATCTTCACTCTCGCTCTCATCATTTGTGTCATCTTCCACATCAACAGTGGTACTCGAACTCACGATACAATCATATTGTTCATCCAATCTTACACATAAGTAGGGGTGTCCAAAAACCTGACCGACCCGGACCCGAACCCGAACCCGACTAAGCCTATTTGGGTCGGGTTACTCGGGTCAAAAATTGAATTCAGGTTATTCTGGTCAACCCGAGTAACAATAGGGTTGAGTATCGGGTTGAAATTGTTTGGCTAACTCGAGTTTGGGTCAAACAGGAGTAAGGATTTTTTTTTTTAATTTTTTAATATATTGTTTTATAGATTATTCATATATATTAGACAAATATGCACATTTATGACTATCTCGTATTCAGGTTGACCCGAACCCGAGTTGACACAACCCGAATTGACCCGAACCCGACTAACACGTGTTCAAACAGGGTCGGGTTCGGGTATATTATTTTTAGCCTTGACCCGACTTTGATCCGACCCGAATTGACCCAAACCTGACCAACCCGACCTGACTGACACCACTACACATAAGTAGTAGTAAGCAGACTCTCTTTACAATTGCCCTTGTTATCCAATATTTTAGTAGAAGCAAACCACACACTTTTTTTTTTTTTTTTTTTTTTTTTTTTTTTTTTTTTTTTTTTTTTTTTTTTTCATCTTTAACTTTATCTTCCACTTGTTTGTCATTTGAAGTGCTCACTTTACCAACCTCTTCCTTGTTCTTCATTTTCTACCCTTAATCTTCCTTTTCGTTTACCACTTTTTCTATTGGAGGGACATTTTGAATTCATACCAACATCATCGTCCAAATCAACATACTACTCAAGATGTAAAAGCATTAGAAACCTTAGTACTTGTATTAATTATTTTACCGTTAGTTTTCTTCTTAGATTTCTTGTCCTTTTTAGCATTTTCAACATCTTTTTGGGGCCTATAAGTGAACAACAGCTTTGGTTTTTGCGCAACTCGAACATCACGCAAACATGTCTTGGATCTTTCTTTAACATACGTGAGGTGATCTTCTTTGGGCATTGTTCACACCACGGAGGTTTAATTTCCACTCGTATTCAATACGAATTGTACTAAGAGTAGTACCATCCCCATCCAATATAGGACAATCATGTTCTCTTTCAAATAAACATCAACCCTTAAATCAATCAAAGTTCTAGCAAAACTAGATCTACCCCATGAATCCTTGCGCATAGAGCTGGTGTAAGCATCATTGGGATGCCATGTTGAGTTGCAATAATACTTAAACCATCAGCCGTGAGGATTGGAATTGGGACGTTATGGATTTCACCCACACCGAGATAGAAGTCAAGTTACCTTTACATCATTTTGTTCATTCTTGATTTCCTTCATTGTTTCCATAGCTTAATCAACCAAATTCTCTTTTTCTTTTACACCTCTCTCGTTCAACAAACCCTTCTCCATGGTTACCACATATGAATCTAGACTAGCACTATCAATCCATGTACTAAATGTTAACCTCGAACGCCACTGAACTAATACCAAGTAAACCCCCAAACCGACCTAATGATCGATTTAAGAGTTACTAGAATCAAATTAAGGCCAACAAACACTCCACAACCTGATTAAATAAAAACGGATGTCACAAACCCTAAAATCGATTAGATGAATTCGAACCTCAAAATTTTATCAAACGATTACCAATCGAGAAAGAATGAATTCCCAAATGATATAGCAGAAGAACAAACAATCAACAATAAGTACAACCCAACACGAACCAGCATATTAGAATCAAACCCCTAAGAAAAGCTGAAACCCTAACAGAATAAATAACCTAAACCGATTAGAACCCACTAGATCAGCCAATGAATAAGCCTATGATAAATCAATGACCAATCTAAATGCAACTAACGATTAGAAGTTAATTAAACGAATTCGAATAATGTGAATCAAAGAATATTATGGTTTCTAGTTTGTCGTTACGGGTGTAAACGAGCCAAGTCGAGCCGAGTACTGCCAAGCTCGAGCTCGACTCGATTAGTAAAACTCGAGCTCGAAACTCGACTCGAGCTCGTTCGAGCTTTGGATTTCAAGCTCGAGCTTGGCTCGTCATCTCAAACTCGAGCTCGAAACTCGACTCGAGCTCGATTGTTGCCACATTTAAATCTCAAACTCGATGAAAAATAAGCTCGACTCGACTCGATTTTATGACAATTACGTAAATACATGTATATAAAAGGGTAAAAGTGTAATATCATTGAAGCTCGATAAGAGCTCGCGAGCCTCACGAGCTGAGTATATTCGAGCTCGAACTCGACTTGAAAGTGTACTCGAGTAGCTCGAGCTCGAGCTCGACTCGTTTATATCGAGTCGATTTCGAGTAGTTTACGAGTCGATCTCGAATCGCTCGCGAGCTTTCTCGGCTCGTTTACACCCCTATTTGTCGTCGAATTTGCCAAGAGAGAGAGAGAGAGAAAACATATGTTGTTTTATACCATAAGTAATCGCTCGCGAGCTGTCTTGGCTCGTTTACACCCCTATTTGTCGTCGAATTTGCCAAGAGAGAGAGAGAGAAAACATATGTTTTTTATACCATAAGTAAATGATAAACACATGTTTGTAATATGAAAAACACATGTTTGCAATAGACACGACATCTCTCTCTCTTTTTCTAACTTTTATTTGTTTATTTTATTATATATATATATATTTTTACTTTGTGCAAAATGACCGTTTTATCATTTACTTCTGTAAAGTTTGTACTATTAATATCAAATGAGTGTAATATTGTAAACTTAGTTTAATTCCCTATTTTGAAAGTGAAAAGTTAATTTGAGACAAGGTAACTTGTAGGGTATGTTTAGCGAAACTAACTGTTGCTGGAACTAGAGATGATGATGAAGTTGTTGCTGGAGATTATAAAAAGAGATTATTTTTATAAGCTACATTAAGTAACCTTTGATTTTCAGAGAGTATGAAAGGTTTTTTTTTTTTTTTTTTTTTTTTTTTTTTTTTTTTTTTTAATCTCTTATAAGTTTTGTCTGCCAAACGAATATTATTTTTTAAGTAGCTTATAATCTCTTCATATTTTATGTGACAAACATGCCCGTAATGTGTGAAATAAATTTGGTATGGATACGGTCTAATAACACATACTTTCCATATCCCAAAATAATTTTCTACAGAATAAAACCTCACAGTTTTAAAAAAAATATAATTATTACCGCTTTCTTTTTTTTCATTACTTTTTGAACAAAAGACAATTTTACATTTAACCAATTAGTTTAAAACTTGTAATAATAACCTCTCAAGTGAGGTTAAGATAATAAGCTTGATCTACATTCTCTATCTACTTTTGAAATTGAACAATTAATATTGAAATAATTAATTTGAAATACTCCGTAAGAGAAGAGGTCTAGCGAGAAGAAAATATAAAATAAGAAAAATAGAAGAAATTTCAGCCACAGATTTCAAATGAGCGAAGAGATTTTATGGAAGATGCATTTATATTTGTAAATGCATTTGAAATATACGATGTGGTTTCTTCTCATCTTTCATATTTTAATTTTATTTCTCGTTTGATCTCCCTGTTCTACTCCGTAATTCAAAAAGGAAATATCGAGGAAGGGGTAGTAAAATATATAATCATTTCTTACATCAAAAAACTTAGCAGCTAAGTTGATAAAGTCCAAATAAATATACCTCCTTAAACAACACAACAAAAAAAAACAGAGTACTAAAAACACGTTTTGACCCAATCAATCATCATCATCTTCATTTCACCACCATCAGATCTAACAACATGGGAGAAAACACCGACACAGAATCAAGCCCACTTTTATCAAACCAACCACCCACTGCTGAGGTGTCACCACCTGAGAACACCAAGAAACAGTCACCACCGGCACAAGAGGGTGGAGGAGGAGTTGTGTATGGATGGAGAGCTGATGGGTTGCCGTTAAGTAATGGGAGTGTGATGGGTGAGCCCTTAGCTAAGGGTCAATGGGATTCTGGCCTTTTTGCTTGTTTGGGCAGGAATGATGAGTTTTGTAGCNGTTTTGTTAGTTATTGATAGTTAGGATTTTGATGATGATGTTATGATTAGGGAGATTGGAGTTGATTTGGTAGAATTATGTGAATCTGAAGTGTGGAGGTGTTCGTTTAAGCTTATTTGTGTGCTTATGGTTATGAGCTTGTGTGATTTCGGCTTATTTTTCATAAGGTTATTTTATCTAGCTTAAATTGAGATCTATAAGCTTATAGAAGCTTATTATGATATAGCAAGCTTATATAAGCCCACAAGTCTCAACATAAACCACTAATAAGCTTAGGTGGTGTTTGTTTAAGCTTATATGCGGCTTATGAGCTTCGGCTTATATTTCATAAGCCCTAATTTTCCGGCTTATTTTGAGACTTGTGCACTTATATAAGTTTATTATAATATGATAAACTTTTATTAGTCCGAAAGTCGTAAAATAAGCCAGAAAATTGGGGCTTATGAAATATAACCCGAAATCAAATAAGCTCATAAGCCCACATAAGCTTAAACAAACACCCCCTTAAAAAAAATACCCCCTGTGTATAAAAGAATTATTATTTTTTATTGAACTTTTAAATTGTCAGGATGAAGGATTTTGCGGTTCCAAATGATGCTAAATTTGTTGCAATTATGAGAATTCTCAACTTTTATTTGTTAGTGATTTTGGTATAGTGTTTGATCATTGGGGGATTTCCCCGGTGGTATCACCCCCTCACCGTAAATGTCCTGTTGACCGAACAAAGATTTGAGGAAATAGGTCGTGGGTACAATCCACTAAAGGTCACTAGAATAGGTTCTCATTGCCTATTGCCTGGGCTAGGTCATTGTAGTGTGGATATGTTTTGTTAGTTAATGTTAGTTGGAATTCATAGAATTATGTGTATTTTGATTGTGTGTGAATAGAACTTAAGTTAACCCAAATTGTGACGAGGGTTTTTGCTTTTGGGCTTAATAATTGGATTGAGCTTGTTTTATCATAAGGATGAAGGATTTTGTGGTACTAATAACAACAAAAATACCCGGCGGGGTATGGGTATGTAGGATGTAGACTGTCAGTCACCCCTGTATGAGGGTAGAGGGACTTGGTCGGGACTTCTAGAAAGACCTCCAGCAAGAGTGTGTGTGGGTATATGTGTCAGCAAGATCTCTGGCATATGTGTGTGTGTAAGTGTAAAAGCATAGAAACATAAAAGCGTATAAGAATAAGAGCATGGAAGCGTGTATAAACATAGTTGCATAAAAGCTTAAAAACAAGAAGGCATAAGAGCGTGCAAGCATATAAGGAATATATTTTGCGGTATTAAATGATGGTAAATTTGTTGCGGTTATGTATTCTGAACTCTTAGTTGTTGTTAGAATGTTAGTGATTTGGGAATAGTGTTTGAATGATGAATGTAAGATGAAGTTGGGGTAATAGTGTTTGTGTAATGCTAGGTTGTTCAAATTTGTAATTGAGAATATGCATTACCAATCATTAGTCAGATATTCACTTCACTCACATAGTTGATGTTGTTACGTGTTTGGAAGATTAATTGAACCTATCGTTAGAGATGTGGTTAGCTTACTATTCTCACATATGTTCCATTTAGGCCCAGCATTTTTTTATGATTTTGTATAAGTTTCTAGATTAGCTATATATGTTTTTATTATATCTGATGTTTAGCTACGGTCAAACTGTGTTATTGTTTTTGGTTCTATTGGTTATGACCACTTATGTACCGTTTGTCAATTGAGCTGGTGGTGATAAACTATTTCTATGAATATAGATTTTTCAACTGCATCATAAGTTCAATTCTCTTGCATTAAGTGTTTAAGTGTAAAATGACCGGTAGTTTTGACTGCACTGCTTGAGCTTGTTGAATGTTTGACACAGTTTAGATTAACTATTGGACCTTGTTATTTACTTGTACTTTGTTTTACTGTTGATACTGCTTAAAGTGTTTGATAAAGGTGTTAAACCTATTGTTATGGATGTGCTAGCCTTTTATGCTCATATTTGTTCCGTTTAGGCTCTACATCTTTTATAAGTTTGCAAAACTACTCTAATATAGCCGTATAAGCTGGTCTAAATGATATTTGTTATTAAACTATGTTCAAATTGTGTCTAATGTTTTTGGCTCCACTTGTCACTATCGATGTATCATATTTCAGACAAAAAGGGTAGTGAAACGTTTTGCTTTAGCTCTTATGCTTTAGAAAAATTTCAATACCTTTTTGTTTGGGAAAATGATGCATGAGTAATAGCTTGTGGGACCTGACTGCAATAGAAATAGTTTTAGCAAGTTTACGGATCAACTACAATTTGGATTAAATGTGAACCAGAATTAGGATAGATGTCTAGGATTAACTTCTTTCAGTTTACACATTGGATCACTGAATTTAACGTAGATATACCAAAATGGTAAGTAAGAGCCAGAAATACGTTAGTCCTTTTAGGTGTCTCTTAGATCAACTGCGCTACGAACCAATCACGAGCTCTTGTTACTTTTCCCTTGCACCACAGAACATTGATGTAAAGCCCTTATGCAAGTGGAAGAGAATTAGGCTAGGAATATTTTTATTGGTAAAGGGGCTCCTTTGGTATGCCGGCATTCTTGAGATCACATGGTCATATCTTTGTAGTTTTCAGAAATAAAAAGGGTTTAGGCTATAGCATAGCAAGATACTTTCCTTCATGTTCTGTTATCATACATGTGCTTGTTTTCGTTCCACTATATATGCTGCAAACTTTCAAATTCAGTTCCGATATCATATTTATTGCTCACGTGTCAGGGTATTTTGGTAACTTCAAAGGTGTTGACACGTGAGCAATAAGTATGATATCGGAACTGAATTTGAAACTTTGCAGCATATATTGGAACGAAAACAAGTATACGTATGATAATAGAACATTAAGGAAAGTGCATTGCTATTCTATTTTGCCTAAACCCAAATAAAAATGATTCTAGTATTCAGGTTGTTGATGGATGAAAGTACAACTATCTGTAATCATCATATCTTCTTAGCACTCCCTTTCAAGAATGGATGAATTTACGAATTAGGTGTGTTGACCTTTATGTATGGCTGTGACAAAGCATTTGTTAACTGGGTGGAGTGGGACGATCCGCCTATGGTTGTGCTTCACTCAGGAGATTCGTGGTTTATAAGTTTGAATGCTGAAATTATTTTGGAGAAATAAACAAGTCAATAGACCCAAGAGGGAATCAAACTGAAGAACTAGAAAAAGCAGGAGCCATACTGAATGAGGCTACAGATATATAACACACTTTTACTCATAGATTTCCAGCTGGATTAAACCTTACAAATAATCAGAAGTATGACATTAGTTACTGTAAGCCTTTAAAAAGGCCAGCTGAATGCTAAATGACACGCATTTAGTTTAGTAATGTACAATTACAGTTACTTTAGCCTATATTAGTTTAGCATAGCTTCACCAGAAGGTAGCACATAACGTAAGTGTGTACATGACCTAATTATGTTTGCTGCATTTAAAGACATTCTTACTTAACATATCACAGGCATTCACCAGTATTTGATCTGCATAGCAATACACATTTTGCTATTTCTTCACTCAGACAGTTCTTCTTTTGATAATAGTTCTGAAATTCAACAGGTCTTCTTGGGAGTGTTGCCCCATGTGTGGTTTATGGAAGCAATGTTGAGAGACTTGGATCTGCTCCTGGGACTTTTGCAAATCACTGCTTGCCTTACACTGGTTTATATCTGATTGGAAACTCCTTTTTTGGATGGAACTGCATGGCCCCCTGGTTTTCATACCCTACCCGTACAGCAATCCGCAGGAAGTTCAACCTTGAGGCAAGTCTTTTCCCATGATTCATGCATTATATAATATCAGTCAAAGCATACTTATGTCCTAAGTTTGATCCTATTTCAACTTTAGTAAGCCACCTAGCCCCCCTATGTCCAAGTTATTAGTAAAAGTGTTTGTGGCTTTATCTTTCCTTCTTTCTATCTTGCATCCATAAGACTTGATATTGTACTTCATAGTTGCAAACTTTTTCTTCTCGGGATGTTTTATACATATCACTATATTTATTCAGTAAGTATAAAAGTTTAAAGATACCATGTGGCCTGTTTTCATCATTATTGAAAATAAGCTGTTCTCGCTATCTTTCACAGTATTATCTATTTTGTTTTATCTATAGGTATCCTAAGTTATAATTATTGTGAATTGTATTTTTTGACAGGGTAACTGGGAGTCCATGAGCAAATCATGTGGTGGATGCTGCAACGTGGATGAGGAACAACTGGAGCAAGCGGAAATAGCTTGTGATTTTGCAACTCATGTTTGCTGCCACCCTTGTGCTCTTTGCCAAGAAGGGCGTGAGCTTCGCCGTAGACTTCCTCATCCGGGCTTTGGGGCTCAACCAATGATGGTTATGATTGCTCCTGGGGAGCAGACCATGGGTCGTCATTGAACTTACTGAATGTTACTTGGTTTGTACTGGAAAGAAATTGAAAATGTGTTCTTATATGTTTCAGAAACATACTTACGGCAATATGTGTAAATAAGTCGACCAAGGGATCGTAACTTGTTTGATTATGTTGTATTTGTGGAAATATTGTTATGTATGAATTTACTACGTTAGTGTCAATAAAATTTACAGTTCCATGAAGGTCTAGTTCATGATTACGTATGTTTGATCGAGACTGAAATCCTTTTACTAAAATTGGAAGGTACCTGGTAAGGTGCAGTATATCATCAAGCAAGAATATATCACTAAACTGTTTTCCAAATTTGAGTTTTCAGTTTACATATATATACAAGGTTTACTAGTATGATACTCTTGAAAGCAATATTTGCTACCGTTTTTGCTTTGTAGAAGCGTGAAATAACAGGAAAACTAAATTATACTGCAAGACAATTCTTTTTCCTTCTGGACAAGGTTGTACTGTCTTCATGATATAGCTTATCATGGTGCATTCTAAATTATAGTAACCAACGCAATTATAGGAGCTTGACTTTCAATAAGATGTTTGTGCATAACATTTGAAATTATAGTTCGTCATAACAAAATTAGAGATTCAACATGATAAATGTTTAAAACATCGATCTCACTACTAAATACATGCATGTATGTGATGCATCTAACTTCATTTGCACTATATCTGCACTTAAATCTCCATAGTCCATACCTTACTTGCATGTTCCAAAGACCAAAAGTCATCTGTTCCAAGATCCACGCTCTTTGCAATGTTAACATTATCTTTGCCTCAATTTATGTCAAAGTAGCTAGAATCTCAATTATCAAGCAAAAGTAGTGTCTCTATGCAAGAACTCACATTCCATGAATCCTCCATTGCAGTAATCCCAACAGACTTCATGTGTCCTGAGTACGGTTCATAAACACAAAGGTCATCAAGTTCAGGTTCAGCATCATCTTCTGTCATTTCCATTAAAGGTTCGCCACTCTTCCTAAATCCACGTACCTCAAAAAATTCATTTGTTGTGTTAATGGTAAATTTCTTTGTCAATGATTTTGGATCGCCACGTTCCATCATCCATACACTAACAACTTCTTTCATATCCACCACTTTCGCCTGAACCACAGCTAGAGACTCCCTCACCTTAGACATAAACAAACGAGTATTACGTGCAAAACTATCCGGAAGATCTAATTCTTTAAATTCTTCAGTTATCATATCAAATGACATAATCTGTTCTAGCCCGTGATACCTAGGGTCCTCAAAACGCAGATCCCAAGCACGCCAATAAATAAACCTATCTATAACTACCTGATTACCTTCAAACGCAGTTGAATTACGAGGCAAGTTCGTGGTTAGTCTTTTCCAAGCCTTTGTACTTAACGTAAATACCTCAACTACAGTGTCATAATCCCCCCATGCTCCCAAACTACGATCAAACGAAACCTTGACAAGCTTAGGATCACAAGTGTCGGGAGTAACCCCAAAACCAAGAGCATTACTATATGGTATAGCTAAAACATTAGGCACAGATACGCTAACCGATTTTCTAATCGTTGGATTCCAAATAACAGCTGTCTTTGTTCTGGAATCATCCGAACGTTCAAGAGTATCAAAAAAACATACTAAGCCTTGAGAAACGCCAACTATCGTTGGTTCGTTAAGGAGCGTAACAGACGAAGGGACATTTAGTGCACACTTTTGTTCGGGGAAAGTGTCATCATCCACAATTGATACATATTTTTGCACAGATTTATTTTCCGGGTTAGTGTAACTTACTAGTAGATGATGATGCTGATGAATGCGGTGGTAATTATTTATAAACTTGGAGCTATCGATAAAAAGCTTCCATGGCTTTGAAACGGATCGGAACTGAATGAGGGGTTTGATTGGAAGCCTTTTCATGATTTCAGCTTGGAGATCGAATGGTATATTGTCTGACATTTTGATTTTGATTTTGATTTTAGGGTTTCCGTTTGGGGTTTTTGTTGTTGGGTAGTCTTTTGGAGTGCTGTGTAATGTTTTTGAAAGATAATTTGACTAGTTATGTTTTACACTTTTACTAGTTATGTTTATCTCAGTTTTGAGTAATGATAGAGGGACCTAATTCATGTGACTAAATTTATGTCTAACCAATTAATCATGTGACATGTGGAATGCACATTTTCTCTTTCATGATCCTCACCACTAATCTTGCCATGTGTCGTCATCTTAGAGTTAGGCATGTTTTTAGGCATGAATTTTAGTCATGCAAATCATTTTCCCTCAGTTTTAGCTTAAATAGTAAGTAAAAGAGTTAGGTGTTGTTTGTTTGGAGACTTTTAGATCAAACGGAGTGGTCGTGAGTTTGGCATCGTGACCGACTCACTAACGTGCGACTTCCAAAACGTTTGTCATGGTCACGCACGACAAGAAGTAAAAACGAGCATGTATGGTAAGGCAGTCATCATTGTTTGAATGAATATTTGTGGGCCTCAACTTGCATTTTACCGTTTATCTTCTAATAACTTCACCATTTTTTAAACTGAACTTCAATATTTTTTATACTCTCATACTCTCAACAATGTAATTCTCATTTTAGCTACAAAAATGTCTCAAGAAAACACTCCCCGTAACATCAACCGTCGACAACGAAGAACTACCCAAAGCACTCCCCCGACCCCCGACACCCGACGGAATATTTGTTCTCGGAAGTACTTCATAATCAAACCAACAAGTTAAATTCCGACCACAACCATACTATCTTACTCAAACCTACCATACCAAAATCCACTCCCACAACCAAACTTTTCTCAATACTCACAAATAAACACGTTTATCCAATTGTCCTCACAACCAAACACGTTCCCATTCGATAACCCCAACTACCCGTCACAAACCCATATGGGTGGTTCGTCATCACAACCACCCATGTCACCTATTTCTTTATTTTCAAATGAAGACATGTACGAGCCTACACTTTTTATGAAAACACCGCTCAGTGTGAAGCCGAAGCAGAGTTGTGTGATATTTTTAATGCCCCATGCCTTGTATTTGATTTTTTAGAAATTAAAAACTCTCTTTTCCACCTCTTATTGAGAAGAGATGATAGAAATCATTTTTTTTTAATTGCGAAGAATGTTTGTTTTATGAAAAGATAAGTTCTTGTAATTAGTATCAAGAAACAAATCAAATAAAAAAAAATCGACTAGATCTGCACATATTTTTCGGCCAAATCCGATAAAAATGAAGGTTGCGGGTTCGCCGGAAAACAGAGGTGGGGCGTTGCCGGAACCGTCGTTCATCTGCAAATTCCAGCGGCGGCAGATGCACTGGTGGTGGTGGGTCTTGTGGCAAAAGGTGAATTTTAACGTCTTCAAGAAATGAAAAGCCAATAAATGATTTTTGCCACTTTTCACTTCTTAAAAACAAACGGTGTGCTACAACATTAAATGCGCGCTTGCAAATTTGCAATCATAGGAGGCAAAAAGTTCTTATTTAGTCAAGTGTGTGCATAATCACAAAACCTCCAAACACAAAATACTCCCAACAAATCCTTTTAACATTTTTTTCAAATACTTCTAGCCAAGGCTGTTAAGATCGAGATCTTATTAAGGATCATTTTTTTTTTGCAAGATCGGAATTGTAAGATCGGATTGAGATCGGAAGATCTTCCTTAAATGTCTAAAAATCTTATTTTTCTAGTAATTCGTATTCAAAGATGATTGTATAACAAATTAGAAAAGAAAAAAGAGTTTTGAAAGTTATAGTAATATAAGAATGTGACGCGTTATGCTCTAAAATACAAAAATATCTAATCGGTAATTAAGGACGCTGAATCTTTTTATCAAAAAGTCTATATATCTTGCTCTTATTAAACATGTACAGTAATCAACGCTTGCTATATTGTTTTAATTTAACAAAATTCATTCATTTATAGTTTATTAGTTATTTAAACTAAGGGATGTAGGATCGAATCGGATCGAGATCTTACGATCCTATGGTAAGATCGAGATAATACTTAAGATCTTATGCTTTTTAAGATCCTACGAAGGATCTACTCGTTTTTTCTTAATGAGATCGTAAGATCGGAAGATCTTAAGAGCTAGATCGAGATCTTAACAGCTATGCTTCTAGCTGATAAGGTTCAGTCAACTTCATTTGCTTCATCATGTACTTCCCAAGATGCTAGGAATTTAATCACATCGAACACTCATGTTCCAGAAACATAGCTTAAGAACCTGCTCAAGATAATACCAATGATAAAATAAAATATCAAAAGGCAAAGTCTAAGGCAGATGCAACACAAACTAAGGTAATTATTACCATAGGTTTATTGTCCTTGGATGTGAATAGTGCTAGTCTACCAGAACACAAAGATGGGTAATGTATAAACTAACCAAGCTAAATCACTCACGATTAGATAAAAACAAAAACACAACTAAAAAAACTGCAAACGTCCTCACAACACGGCAATAGGTACTCAACACGGACACATATTTAAGCCTGATTTTTTGATGATGCTCTATTCTCCGGGTGCTGCAACACCTTGCTTCAGCTTCTCCCTCTTCAACTTCTTCTTGGAGACTGGCTTCTTTTTTCTTGGCGGCAGGGTCTTCTGGGCATACATGTACAGTACATAGTTGCCAACAAGGAACGTTATCAGTAGCCCACCCACAACAAGCAAAACGATCAATCCTGGGTTAATTCCAGTGGCTTCAACATTCTTGTTCGCGAATTGCTGCTGAAATTGATAAAACAACAGAACATCAGTTTACGTGACATTTTAGCAAATGAATCAGAGCTAAAAGAAATGGTTAACACATCCGACAGAATGTAGCAGTAGCAGGTGTATTTTAAGCATTAAGATTAACAGAATGTGTAAAATCTGATGTTTCATAGTTTTAGAGGCAGAGGGAGTAACAAACTTTTTTGTCCTTCCAAACAATTAACCAAAGATTTCAGTCACCCAAGACTTAATAGTACTTCAACAAGGCATATTGCATGGTAGCATTTCCAAATTGACTAATGAGGCTCATTGAACTTAATTACGCTTTCTACTTTGTTTCCTGAAAGGGTGTTTATACGGTAAAGATGACGCCCTTCCAATAGTGCTATGGGGACCAAATAATCACACTTCAAAAGGGCCAACTGATCATAAATTAGAAAAACCATAGATCTTTTTTTAAAGCACCTTGATTACTACACTCAGCCCACTTTATATACACTAGTTCAATTTGCAACGTCACACTCGCACCTTTTTTACCCAAAGCAACTATCAAACTCATAGGATGTAAATACTCTTAAGTAAAGCATCTCCATGACTAAAAAAAACAAACATCTTGACAACAATTTAAAACCAATCTCAGTGAACATGTGAGTTGGTTTCCTATTATGTCGAAAGTTTGTTCTTGTAAACAAAAAGAGCGTGCACATGACTTTTTTTCCTAAATAATACATCATTTCCTTAAAAAAAAACTCTCGCTTTCTCTTGCACATTTTCCCAACTAACTACAGAAACGAACATATACGGAAATTCGCTCTCACAGACACATATCGACCACCAAGAACAACTTATATCTCTATCGAGCAGCAACTTACCACCTATAAATCTCTAGTAAATGTAACTTATAGCGCATCAAAATAACTAGTTTGTTTTATAGGTTTCAACTTACCCCCTCTGTGGTTTATGGAAGCAATGTTGAGAGACTTGGATCTGCTCCTAGGACTTTTGCAAATCACTGCTTGCCTTAAACTGGTTTATATCTTATTGGAAACTCCTTTTTTTGGTTGGAACTGCATGGCCCCCTGGTTTTCATACCCTACCGGTACAGCGATCCGCAGGAAGTTCAACCTTGAGGCAAGCCTTTTCTCATGGTTCATGCATTAAATAATATCAATCAAAGCATACTTATGTCCTATGTTTGATCTTATTTCAACTTTAGTAAGCCACCTAGCCCCCTATGTCCAAGTTATTAGTAAAAGTGTTTGTGGCTTTATCTTTCCTTCTTTCTATCTTGCAACCATAAGACTTGATAATGTACATCATAGTTGCAGACTTTTTCTTCTCGGGATGTTTTATACATATCACTATATTTATTCAGCAAGAAGTATAAAAGTTTAAAGATACCATGTGGCCTGTTTTCATCATTATTGAGAATAAGCTGTTCTCGCTATCTTTCACAGTATTATATATTTTGTTTTATCCATAGGTATCCTAAGTAATAATTATTGTGAATTGTTTTTTTGACAGGGTATCCTAAGAATATAGCACGAAACTGTTTTCCAAACTTGAGTTTTCAGTTTATATATATATATACCCAGTTTACTAGTATGATACTCTTGAAAGCAATATTTGCTACCGTTATTGCTTTGTAGATGAGTGAAATAACAGGAAAACTAAATTATACTGCAAGACAATTATAGTAACACAAAACAATTAGAGGAGCTTGATTTTCAATAAGATGTTTGTGCATTAACATTTGAAATTAGAGATTCAACATTAACAAAAGTAGAGATTCAACACGATAAATGTTTAAAACATTGATCTCACTACTAAATACATGCATATATGCGATGCATCTAACTTAATTTGCACTATATCTGCACTTCAATCTCCATACCTTACTTGCATGTTCCAAATACCAAAAGTCATTTGTTCCAAGATCCACACTCTTTGCAATGTTAACATTATCTTTGCCTCAATTCATGTCAAAGTAGCTAGAATCTCAATTATCAAGCAAAAGTAGTGTCTCTATGCAAGAACTCATATTCCATGAATACTCAATTGCAGTAATCCCAACAGACTTCATGTGTCCTGAGTACGGTTCATAAACACAAAGGTCATCAAGTTCAGGTTCAGCATCATCTTCTGTCATTTCCATTAAAGGTTCGCCACTCTTCCTAAATCCATGTACCTCAAAAAGTTCATTTGTTGTGTTAATGGTAAATTTCTTTGTCAATGATTTTGGATCGCCATGTTCCATCATCCATACACTAACAACTTCTTTCATATCCACCACTTTCGCCTGAACCACAGCTAGAGACTCCCTCACCTTAGACATAAATAAACGATTATTACGTGCAAAACTATCCGGAAGATCCAATTCTTTAAATTCTTCAGTTACTAGATCAAATGACATAATATATTCTAGCCCGTCATACCTAGGGTCCTCAAAACGCAGATCCCAAGCACGCCAATAAATAAACCTATCTATAACTACCTGATTACCTTCAAACGCAGTTGAATTACGAGGCAAGTTCGTGGTTAGTCTTTTCCAAGCCTTTGTACTTAACGTAAATACCTCAACTACAGTGTCATAATCCCCCCATGCTCCCAAACTACGATCAAACGAAACCTTGACAAGCTTAGGATCACAAGTGTCGGGAGTAACCCCAAAACCAAGAACATTGTAATATGGTATAGCTAAAACATTAGGCACAGATACGCTAACCGATTTTCTAATCGTAGGATTCCAAATAACAGCTGTCTTTGTTCTGGAATCATCCGAACGTTCAAGAGTATCAAAAAAACATACTAAGCCTTGAGAAACGCCAACTATCGTTGGTTCGTTAAGGAGCGTAACAGACGAAGGGACATTTAGTGCACACTTTTGTTCGGGGAAAGTGTCATCATCCACAATTGATACATATTTTTGCACAGATTTATTTTCCGGGTTAGTGTAACTTACTAGTAGATGATGATGCTGATGAATGCGGTGGTAATTATTTATAAACTTGGAGCTATCGATAAAAAGCTTCCATGTTTTTGAAACTGATCGGAACTGAATGAGGGGTTTGATTGGAAGCCTCTTCATGATTTCAGCTTGGAGATCGAATGGTATATTGTCTGACATTTTGATTTTGGAGATGTGGGATTGCTTATTTTAGGGTTTCAGTTTGGGGTTTTTGTTGTTGGGTAGTCTTTTGGAGTGCTGTGTTATGTTTTAGTACTAGTTAAGTTTATTTCAGTTTTAGCTTAAATAAGTAAAAGAGTTAGGTGTTGTTTGTTTGGAGACTTTTAGACCAAACGGAGTGGTCGTGAGTTTGACATCGTGACCCACTCACCCACGTGCGACTTTCAAAACGTTTGTCAGGTCAACGCGTGACAAGAAGTATAAAACAAGCATGAATGGTAAGGCGGTCACCATTGTTTGAACGAATATTTGTGGGCCCCAACTTGCGTGTTACCGTTTAAAGGTGACTGCATTACCATATATGCTCGTTTTTAAACTCAACTTCAATATTTTTATACTCTCATACTCTCAACAATGTACTTCTCATTTTAGCTACAAAAATGTCTCAAGAAAACACTCCTCGTAACACCAACTGTCGACAACGAAGAACTACCCAAAGCACTCCCCCGACCCTCGACACCCGACTGAATATTTGCTCTCGGAAATACTCCACAATCAAACCAACAAGTTAACTTCCGACCACAACCATACTATCCTTACTCAAACCTACCATATCGAAACCCACTCACACAACCAAACTTTTTTCAATACTCACAAACAAACGTGTTTAGCTAATTCTCCCACAACCAAATGCGGTCCCATTCAATAACCCCAACTACCCGTCACAAACCCATATGGGTGGTTCGTCATCACAACCACCCATGTATCCCATTTCTTTATTTCCAAATGAAGACATCTACGAGCCTACATTTTCAGACACTTTTTATGAAAACACCGCTAAGTGTGAAGCCGAAGCACAGTTGTGTCATGTGTGACATTTTTACTGCTCCATGCCTTGTATTTGATTTTTTAGAAGTAAAAACTCTCTTTTTCCACCTCTTGTTGAGAAGAGATTCTAGAAAGCACCTTTTTAAATCATGAAGATTGTTTGTTTTATGAAAAGATAAGTTCTTGTAATTGGTATCAAGAAACAAATCAAAAATAAAAAAGAAAATAAAATAGACTGCACATATTTTCCGTCTAAATCCGATAAAAATGAAGGTTGTGGGTTCGCTGGAAAG
The DNA here is from genome assembly GCA_014162995.1 of Artemisia annua. Lineage (NCBI taxonomy): Eukaryota > Viridiplantae > Streptophyta > Magnoliopsida > Asterales > Asteraceae > Artemisia > Artemisia annua. Next base: position 30,701 of record LBNU01008207.1, read on the forward strand.
GGGCGTTGCCGGAACCTGCGTTCATATGTAGATTCCGGCGGTGGCTGATGCACTAGTGGTGGTGGCGGATATGCCGACAACGACGGCGGACAAAGGTAATGGGGAGGAAGTCTAAGGAGAAAGTAATATTTAGAGTAATTTAAATGGGATAAAATAAGGTTGTGTAAAGTTGAAGTGGAAAAAGGTGAATTTTAACGTCTTCGAGAAATGAAAAACTAACAAATGATTTTTGCCACTTCTCACTTCTTGAAAACAAACGGTGTGCTACAACGTCTACGCGCTTGCAAGCGTAAGAGGCAAAAAGTTCTTATTTAGACAAGTGTGCGCATAATCACAAAACCTCCAAACCACAAAATACTCCTAAATAAATCCTTTTAACATTTTTAATAAATACTTCTAGCTGATAAGGTTCAGTCAACTTCATCATGTACTTCCCAAGATGCTAGGAATTTAATCACATAGAACACTCATGTTCCATAAACATAGCTTAAGAACCTGCTCAAGATAATACCAATGATAAAATAAAATATTAAAAGGCAAAGCTCTAAGGCAGATGCAACACAAACTAAGGTAATTATTACCATAGGTTTATTGTCCTTGGATGTGAATAGTGCTAGTCTACCAGAACACAAAGATGGGTAATGTATAAACTAACCAAGCTAAATCACTCACGATTAGATAAAAACAAAAACACAACTAAAAAAACTGCAAACATCCTCACAACACGGCAATAGGTACTCAACACGGACACATATTTAAGCCTGATTTTTTGATGATGCTCTATTCTCCGGGTGCTGCAACACCTTGCTTCAGCTTCTCCCTCTTCAACTTCTTCTTGGAGACTGGCTTCTTTTTTCTTGGCGGCAGGGTCTTCTGGGCATACATGTACAGTACATAGTTGCCAACAAGGAACGTTATCAGTAGCCCACCCACAACTAGCAAAACGATCAATCCTGGGTTAATTCCAGTAGCTTCAACATTCTTGTTCGCGAATTGCTGCTGAAATTGATAAAACAACAGAACATCAGTTTATGTGACATTTTAACAAATGAATCAGAGCTCAAAGAAATGGTTAACACATAGGACAGAATGTAGCAGTAGCAGGTGTATTTTAAGCATTAAGATTAGCAGAATGTGTAAAATCTGATGTTTCATAGTTTAGAAGCAGAGGGAGTAACAAACTTTTTTTTTTGTCCTTCCAAACAATTAACCAAAGATTTCCGTTACCCAAGACTTAATAGTACTTCAACAAGACATATTGCATGGTAGCATTTCCAAATTGACTAATGAGGCTCGTTGAATTTAATTACACTTTCTACTTTGTCCCCCGAACGGGTGTTTATACGGTAAAGATGATACCCTTCCAATAGTGCTACGGGGACCAAATAATCACACTTCAAAACGACCAACAGATCATAAATTAGTACAAGCACAGATTTTTTAAAGCATTTTGATTACTACACTCAGCCCACTTTATATACCCTAGTTCAATTTGCGACGTCACACTCGCACCTTTTTACCCAAAGCAAGTATCAAACTCATAGGATGTAAATACTCTTAAGTAAGGCATCTCCATGACTAAAAAAACAAACATCTTGACAACAATTTAAAACCAATCTCAGTGCACATGTGAGATTGGTTTCCTCTTACATAGAAAGTTTGTTCTTGTAAACAAAAAGAGCGAACACATGACTTTTTTTCCTAAATAACTCATTATCTTCTTAAAAAACCTCTCGCTTTCTCTTGTACATTTTCCCACCCAACTACAGAAACAAACATATCCAGAAATTCGCTCTCACGCACACATATCAACCACCAAGAACAACTTATATATCTCTCTCGAGCAGCAACTTACCACCTATAAATCTCTAGTAATGTAACTTATAGCGCATCAAAATAACTAGTTTGTTTTATAGGCTTCAAGTTGCTGGTATAGGGGGTGTTTGCTTTAGCTTATTTGATGGACATTTGAGCTTATTAAAATTTTAATAAGCTCGTAAGCTCATTATTAATAACTTACAAGCTTATCCACCTGAGCTTATAAGCATATAGCTTATAAGCTCATCAACTTGAGCTTATAAGCTATTAATAATGAGCTTATGAGCTTATTAAAATCTCAATAAGCTCAAAAGCCCACCAAATAAGCTAAGACAAACACC
>LBNU01008207.1:33334-48805 GCA_014162995.1 Artemisia annua
GTCCATTATAAATAATACATCATACATAGTATATAAACATATATATTTTAAGGATTGGTATATAATCACCAAACCTAGTTGATCTTTAAATATAAAAGTTCGGTTCGAGCTCAATTATTAAAGGAGCCTTAACTTAGTCTCGAGCTCGTTTAGGCTCAGATCGACTTCAAGCTTTTACCGGTCCAAGTGTTGAGCTTCATAAATACCAAGTTTCAAAACCCGGGTCGACGGCCGGTCAAACCGGTCGGACCGGTACCCGTCCAAAAAACGGGTCAAAAAAACCCGGTTTTCTGAAAACGGTTCAACCGGTTAGACCGGCCGGTTTTGAGTGACCCGGCGTCAACAGCCCGGGGGGGTTTTTTTTTTTTTGAAATCACGGCGGGTTTGGATTTTTTTTTTTTTTTTTTTTTTTTTTTTTTTTGTAATTTAAATTTAAATTTTGACTCTTTATTTTTTTTATTTACCATTATTAAGGTGCTATTTTTGTTTGATATGACTTTCTTATGGTGTATATCCACTCATATTTGTGATTAGTTTCCACTTATTAGATTGAATTCGGGTTCTGATATCCAAAGCGCTTATTTTTGTCTTTAGTTTGAACTTTGAACTACATTTATGAAGGTTTATATGCAGGTTCTTTGCTCTCTTTTCACAGCAGAGTAGTGTTTGGAGTTTGGACATTAAACTTTAAACAATAGAAAATGGATTTTTGAAAATGTGCATAAAACCGGGTCACCCGGGTTGACCCGGCGGTCGAACCGGTTGACCCGGTGACCCAGTGACCCGGTGACTCGGCCGGGTCGATCCCAAACCCGGGTTTCAAAACATTGCTAAATACCAATACTTAGTCATGCCGGGGTAGAGTATGAATCGACACGCAAAAATACTTTTGTTATTTTTGCACTTTTTGTACCCAAAAAAACATAGCATGTTTTCAAAAAAGTGTATGAATATAAAAAAGAAAACGTATTTACCCAGGGGGTGCTCAAGCTTTATTGAGGCCTAAGGCAGAGTTCAACAATGGGGCATTTTAGATTATTTGCTATGTTTTTAGTAAAAGTGACAGGATTAATATAATGTCCAACTACAAAACCATGAACGCTTAGGCAATTAAAAACCGATTGACGATTGAAAACAAAAAGATGACAAATCGAGAAAACTGGATGTCGTTGTTTTGATGACCTAGAAGTAGGGCTAAGACAATGAAATGAACGAACACGAATGGGCTTGTATGTGTTCGTTCATAAAATTTTGTCAACAAACCCTACATTGATACTTAAACTGTTAAACGAAAGGAATATTGTGCTCATATTCATTTTATAAGAAAATAAGCTTGCTGGTATTCATTTATTAACATAGAAAACAAAGATTACATGATCAAAGAGCATAAAACATATAAATATGAATCATTAAGAATTGGATTACTAAATGAGCTTAATCTATTCTTTTCTATTATGCTAAAAGACGATCTTGGTCCTTTTTGAAGTTAAAATGATTGACTTGGTATCTAATTGTTTGTAGGCTTAAAGATTAAAGATAAAAAATAGATGTGGCCTCAAATCCTAATATGTGCCACGTATAAATAAATCGTGGTGCCTAAAGGCGATTTTTGAAGCAAATATGTGACAACTACAAATATAGTGGTTCTTTAGAAATCGGAGGCTTTAAAAATCCGTGGGGCCTAAAGCGATGGCTTTAGTAGCTTTACCATTTAGCCACCACTGTATTTACCCAAATAATATGAAAAACGGTGAAACAAATGCCTTTATATATAGTTTTAACTTTACATTAAGATAACTAAGGTTATTTGTACACACTCTTTAACAGCAAATGACATTTTAGGTACAGTATAAACAGTTGTACTGTGTACTACTTACTGCTTATTATGCACCAGAAAAATCATGCTGTTTATTATGCTTGCATCAGTTATGTATGGATAAAAGATAAATGTCAACAAATCAACTTGTATGATATATAGGCCCCTTTGTAGATAAGAATCCCCTAGAATTCATGCATGTCAACAATAAGATGGAGGAAAATACAAACACAAATAGGACCATATACAAATATTGCAACAAGTATAACATATAAAAATGTCTATTGCATAAAAAATTAGAAATAAAACTGCCAACACGAGCCAAGTTATCATGCAACGTTGGATAAACACTAACATGCATAAATATATGACATAATGGACTAAAGTTTAGCCCAATGGATCACTTTCCTGAACTCTTTCTTTTTTTCATGTTTCTTTCTTTTTTTGAGTTAACTTTGGGTTCATCTACATCAGGGGATATGTAAGTAATCAACGCGATTTAATAATCCTTTAATAATCTTTCGTTTAATCAAACTTACCAAGGGGCGGAACTAGGCGTGTCTTACGGTGTCACCTAAAACTTTGATAAGTGAAAAACTGAAAATTAACCTAATACTTTGATGTAGTCCTTATATTATTGTCCGTATGCACCCGTTCACTTCTAGCTCTAGTTTCGCTACCGGACTTTGATCCACTTTGGTAAGTGTTAGTATCCACAAGGTGGTCCAACAATATGAGTTAGCCAAACAGACCAAAAACTTTATTACATTGACAAATTAATAAGTATTGATGTAGTATGATTTAATTCGAATGCCATCGATAGAGACATAACACTATTCTTTTATAGAACCTAAACTGTATTTCCAACCAAACCAATTCCAATTCCCCACAAGTCACACATCGATACAGATATGTGCATTATATATGAATGAGAAAGTTGTACGGTTGTACCAATATAAAAAGAAGGTTAGTGCCCAAAATAATGTAAGATGAAATGTTATTTGTGTTCTTGTTTGCAAAATTAAGTCTAAGATGAACATAGGACAATGTATAAAATCAAATATAATTACAAAAACTCGCTGTATGAACTATGTGCATCAAACTTGTTGTATTTGTATCGCGAAGTATAAGATACAGTAAATAAAAAAGAATAATAATAATAAAAAAACTATAAAAAAAAAAATAAATAAAAAAAAATAAAAAAAATCAACTTTTTTGAAATGAACCATGTTCAAAAATGTATGGTAAAAATCTTGTTTAGTTTTAATGGAATACAGTTGATAGTTTCCGGTCTTCGGCCAGTCACTGACTGACTTGCATGCTCTTGATACATTTTTATAGTCTAAACCTCAATTTAACTATATAAGATTTACCTTTGCTCTCAACAGCCAACACTCAACACTCAACATGACATGAAGATCTTATGACCTGTTAACTATAGTATCTACTTTGTTAATCATCTCTTGTAACAAACAAAATAGTAGGAATTTACAGCTTCATAAAAATCCTTATAAACGGGCAAACGTGTGCGATTATTTGACTCACATTTACGTGACCTAACCGAGGCATCTCTCTGGTTGTCTCCGACCATTTCTTTGTCACCCTCAAACGTGTACCTACTACCTAGTAAGAGTGAGGTCTGATTTGCAGTTTTTTAAAGACCATATGTTTTAAAACTTTATTACCAAATGTTGGAACAACACTTTACAACCGCATCATATATACTGAATATCGACAATTGATTTCGGTTCATTTGTTTGTACGTTTTTTTAAACATGTGTTTTGTCTTTTTGGTCATGAGAGACAAAAGGAATATATCATTGTGGGACTTGTGAGTGTTTGTGTGTCATTCCTCGATCCAACTCCGTTCGCAATCTAAACTAATGGTAAACATTGTTCGAGTAATATGTGGTACATATTTTAATAGTAAATTATTTTTGTTTCTATTAACCAAACTCGAAAAGTATTGGTCAGATAAAAACAAATTGGTACCATGACATTTCACCGACCCTACTGATTAACAACTTGATGTGATAATATAAAATTTTTGACTCATAAAATTATGACTCATGAGCTGTTTTAATAAACATAACCAAACTCGTTATCTTACTTTATTTTGATATATCATGTACAAGTTCCCACTTGTTTTGGCCTGACTTTCTTGTATATCGTTAGAGAAGACCTTGACCAGTCCTATAAAAAGAAAACAATGCTTTGACACTATAAAATAAATAAATAAATAAATAAATAAAGACAATTAAGTGTGGTTGCATATATACAATGTTTCTAAACTCCGAAGGTTCAACCGGTTAAACCAGTAATTGGCTTAGCGACTGGAAGCCGATTTAAAAAAGAAACTTGCTTAAATCCAACAACTCGTCTAGGTCGAGTATTATTTTATGTCGTCTGTCGAGTCTGAATATGCAACGTGTAACTGAAGTTATGCATCCAAATATATGTCACGTATTCTTTTGGTTATGATTATGATATTACAAGATTTATTTCAATCCAAAAAATTGGATAACAGAGTTATAAAGATCCTAAAAGAGTAAAAGGCCAGGGTACGCAGCGTTTTCTTGTGGCGTTTTCGAGAGCACGCGAAGGAAGCACGCCGAAACCACAGCAAACCTGGCGTTTTCAGGTGTGGCGTTGTCGTTGCCAGCCCAATGGTCTTGTATTTTTTATTTTTTTGTGTTGTATTTGTATTTTAGTAGGTTATCTGTGGCCCATAAGGATGGATATTGGTATCAGATTTTGATGGAAGAGTTATTTTTAATGTTGTGGTAGATTTTAATGTTATGGGAAAATATGTTAATGTAGCAACACTTTTTCCACGACACTAGCGAAACGGCACTATGTATATCCCGTGCTCTAAAAGATAGGCCGTCTACTTTTAGTATGATTTTAAACAACCCTATAAAGGGTTCAAATCTTTGCATCTAAGTTTTTCATAGTCTGCGAAATCTACATAAGATATTCTGAAGAAAAAAGAAATGAACGAGATAGCGTAAAGTTGCCAAACACAAAAAACAACAATAAGATAACTAATCTCTATATTATCGTAATTTAATATTGTATTATCTGATACCACGAATTTCAAGTTTATGGTTTTCTGACTTTGAGATCTATGAAGATGATCATGTGCCGCATTATCAGATAAGAGTTGATTTGTCTCTAAATTAAAGCCCCCAATACAAATATGTGCATATGGCAGAAAAATATATGAATATATGATACAATAGCAATAGTATTATTACCTTAAAAGTTGTTATTATAAAGATTTTCGATTAAACTACTGATAATTTTGGGACATATGAGCTTGATCACGTGGCTTCATCATGAGAAAGTAGAATTGTCTTTAAAGTAAAGCCCCCAATAAACAAATTATAAATATAATAAATAATCTATACTCAAAAGGCTAGTGTCTCAATAATACTTTTTGTTGTGTGAGAAACTCTTCAATTAAAATGATTGTGGCTTCAAGTTCTGATTAAGAAAATATGGACAATTAATTTGAGACGGAGGAAGTAGTTCGTTTTGATTAAACTTTTTTTAATAAAAATTCTTCTCTCTAAAGATGTAAATTCATTAGTTAAATAGATGAGTTTTTCTTGTTTAAGTCATTTGATAAGGATGGATTTTTTTTTATCTAAAAATATGTGGCCTTAACGGGTTAATCCAGACATCGTTTCTGATCTTTCACTGACCACTCGTAAATGTACGAACCTGTCGAAATTCGAACTCTTAACCTCTTATAAATTCGTAAATAACAAAATGGAGCAATAACTTTTTTATTTTTTTAATTCTTTTTTTATTTTTTATTTTTTATTTTTGAACACGGAGCAATAACTTGTATGAAGGAAAATAAACAAGTCTATAACTTTTCATGAGAATGCAAAGAAAGTGTAGCTATACCTAACATAACGATACAAATTTAGGAGTTGAACATATGGTGCAACGAGATAACACATAAAGAGGCACCCCACTTTTTGGAGTTGGAGTATCAATAATTTCATCACATTGGGAATTTTATTTTTGAGTGGGCACGAAGAATCCCTTTTGGATTATTTACTTTATCTACAAGTTCTTTGTTTTAAAAAGTATCCTATATTTCAAAAGGAAACTTTCTTTCTAATCAATCATAATCTGTTAACTAATGTTACTTTTAAGGCAATTTATGCACGTAGTTTTGAAGATTATACATCCCCTACATAGGGTTCACATCGCCATCATCGCTACCCTTTGATGTTTTGGTTTTGATTGGTCATGACTCTAAAGTTTTTCGATCTTGACTAACGTTATCTATGAATGTTGTTGTAAACTTGTAACTAACCATCATGATAACATAGACTTATTACATCAAAATCACACACATATCATGTCATGCCTAACGTTTAACAAAAATTTGACCATTACCTAATGGCTAACTAAGTATTTGACAACGACAAAATCTTCAAGCCAACCATTCCTCATCATTCGTATATGAGTTTCTTCATGGCCATGCACAAGTATAACGCTTTTTTTTGAACGTCTAGTTAGTAGTTAATGATTAAAGTCGTGCAGTGACATCCAAACGGGCAGTATACCTTCCTCGAACCTTCGCATACGGGGAGTAAACTTGATAATTAACATTAATAGTAAGTTAGTAACTATTAGTGAAAGTGTTGCTTACTCGTAACTAAGGTTCTTAACTATATGATCATACTTTAATAGTTGAGTCTTTCTTGGCCTACGAAGCCTGTTGCCGACTCTAACCCTAGCCATGACTTAAGTTTCGACGATACAGCTAAACTCATTCAGCTCGGTCCATAACATGTCCACTTCCAAACTACATCAACAAAGTTATACATGAAAAAGAACAAAACATAAAGGGTTAATGATGAATAGATTTCCTATTTTTGTGACAGTATACCTTACCAAACATCTACTCAAACTCTATGGCCTTTATTGACCTTTATGTTTCTTCACAAATCATCTTCCTACATATTTTTCATGAATATGACCTCCACACTTTGCATCAATCACAAGTGCAAGTTGTTATGATGAGACCCCACTAATTTTCACAAATGTCAGTATGACACACTGGCATCTATTCTTGTTATGTGCATGTTGATATCATTATTATGTGTTGCACCACATCATAAATCAATAAATCAAGTAAATACAGTTTGTAAGCTAATAATACAAAACTTATAGGCCCCGGACCTGACTAGGATCACAAGGTTCGGGTTGGGTCAAACAAGTTCCAACCCATGACCATTGAAGCTATGCTCTGATGATGAAGTTGAGAGTGTAACCATCTCATTCAAATCCGATACGCTGTCTTGCAAGTTCAGTAGCAAATCTGAAGTACTAAAGCTCAATGAGGGTTTAGTCCTGGGAACCAAAGGCACCTCAGCTTCACCCGCAAGCATTTGAACCACGTTTCGCATAGTGGGTCGAACATTGGCGTCTGGATGTGAACATAACAACCCGACTAACAACACTTTCATCATTTCCCTTTCCTCAAACTCCCCACCCAACCGTGGATCTGCAGCCTCAAGCAACCGCCCTTCACGATGCAAACCCCAAGCCCAATCAACTAAACTACTCCTCGGTTTATTAGCCCCAATCCCAACTGCCTCCCTCTCAATAGGCCTTCGACCACTAGCAACCTCTAACACAACTGCACCAAAGCTATAAACATCCGTTTTCTCACTAGCCCGACCCGTTAACAAATACTCTGGAGCCAAGTACCCCATTGTCCCAGCTGCCACAGTCGGGTCAGGAGACCTATTTTGATTAATCACACGGGCTAATCCGAAATCACCTAATTTAGCATTAAACCCTTCATCCAACATAATGTTACTNGTTATGTCTTCGTCGTTAATGGAGGAGCAGTTGACTGGAAGAGCAAGAAGCAGACTACAATTGCTATGTCTGTTACAGAAGCTGAGTATATTGCTGCATCGGAAGCTGCAATGGAAGCTGTTTAGATTAGGAAATTCATTTCGGGGCTTGGAGTTATGCCGTCAATTGAATTACCAATTAACATGTATTGTGACAATTCAGCCGCAGTTACATTCGCCAATGAACCTGGAGTTATGAAAGGCGCCAGACACTTTCCTAGAAGATATCACTATGTTCGTGAACAAGTTGATATTGGTAAAATCAATTTACTCAAAATTCACACAGATAACAATCTAGCTGATCCATTTACGAAGGCTTTATCTAAGGAAAAGCTTACTCAACATGCTAATGGCATTGGACTTCGTTTAGCTAGTAGTTTCATGTAAATCTGTGGTTAGTATTTGGATAAAGGATATTGTAAACAATAATTATTCAAATGAAATGAAATATTTTGTTATGTTTATTTCCATTTATAAATATCGTATCCTATATTTGCATGTTTAATCCATGAATAACTTAAGTTATTCTAAATGGTCCGTTGTCAATTAATGAAATGGGAGTTTCATTGAACTAAGACAAATCTGAGTTTTGGTATAATATACTTAAGTATATTGATGCGTTGACATGCCAAAGTCACATGATATTCAATAGAACGAATAAATTGAATATAGGACAAAATCCCAATTACATGATTGTACTTATAGATGTAGTCATTATAGTAAATTATGAATATTTATCCTCAGACTTGAGATACCAGGTAACTACTGTGGATGTAGCTCATTTTCTGTGAGATAGTCTAACGCTATCCGTAACTGGTAGCTATAAGGGTTATTTCCAGAGGTGATGCGAAGTTCATAGGTTATGCTCGTAGTCAATACAGGATTTGGTTCCTTCAAATTTGTTTTGAAGTTTAATACTGTTTGGCCACTCGTAGGATTAACAAGATGTTTGCATGGCCATGCCCAAGGTCTATCTGGAATGCGTTCAGATGAATTGGTAATCTTGCTTAATCATTAATAACGAGAAACACATAGTTAATTATGGAATGACTATGATCCATATCCATATTAACATAGTATTAGAATCAAAGGATAAGTATGATGATGATTCATCAAATGTGGTTTTTTCCAGGAAAACCATACTCGTGATCGTTCTGGGGACATTGGCGTGTTAAGCTAGACTAACCATTGTCATTATTACATTAATGTATATCCGAGTGGGAGCTGTAAGTTTTACGGATAAAAATTAATGAATATGTCCGGACTCGAACACGAGACTTCGGGATTGCACACTTTACGTATGAGTTTCAATAATTAATAATTATTATATTTGGTTATGAATAATTATTTAATTCACGGAAACAAGAACTTAACGGTAACTAACGACCGTTAAACAAACTAAAGGGACTAGAGATGACAAGAAGTGAAAAAGGCTTCGGGTTGGGCTTGGGCTCTCCTTGGCCGGCCACCCTAAGGGTTTTGGGGGGGGATAGCTTTGTTTCCAAGCTACCCTACTCCTATATAAAGAGACCCCTCTTCTCATTCTTCTTCACACCTTGATTCAGTGAATCAAATCTCTTCTCTTCTTCTTGAGCTATAGAGAATTCGACCAAGGAATCCTCATTAGGAATCCTACTCGATTTTGAAAAGGCTCTTCTAGTTTAATCTTGTTCGTGAAGAATCTAGCTTTTCTTATTGAAACGCTAGTAGTACGTGTGTGTGAGAACGAAGTGTTAGCATACTTTTGCTAACGTGATCTTGCCCTATTCGACTTCCCTAGTCGATCCATATAATCCCTCTCCTAGGGTTTATAAGTTCTCATTCTTGGAAGCTTTTGAGGTACGCATTTCCTTTTTTATGTTTGGTTAATTAATTACTTGTATTTGATCTATTTCCGCTGCGTACTCTTAGATGTTTATGTGTTTATTAGTTTTATATTATTCACATATTCCAACAAAACATTGCAACACCATTCCAATGTTTGTCGTTGTCGTCAACATCATCTTATTCTTCAACGAATTGAAGGCAGCTGGAACTGCAATATATGCGGAACCAGTCATAACCCACATGAGCTTTTATATCGTTGCCCTGAATGTTATTTTAAAATTGATTTGCATTGTGCTACGAGATATCTAAAAACCAACATCATTCACCAACCTAGCCACCTACACCCACTGGTTTGCGTTGCTAAAGAAATTTTATGTGAGTGTGATGCGTGTGGGAAGAAACATGAAGGGGTCTTTTATCAATGTGCTACTTGTCCATTCCTGTTACTCCACAGTGATTGTGCATTCCTACCCAAAAACTTGTCAATCCAACAAACTACAAATGATATTTTTTCTCATCCTCACCCACTCACCCTTGCTTATTCCTTTGTGATTGAAGATGCTGAAGTTAGATATTGGATTAAGTGTAGGGTATGCAATCGTCGTTTTGATAATGCGTATCTATGGATTTATAAATGCGACAGGTGCAGATACTATGCTCATCTAGATTGTGCAACAGCTAGACACGAGCCGTTCATGTCCATCCTCATGTCTCCCGGTAAGACTACTACTGTACATATCAATTTATACTTTATCACTGCATAAATGCATAGCGACGCATTTTGGATTTTGGCCAAATACGTTTTGATTTTGGCCCAATCCACTCAACATCACTAAATTTGAACAATTTTGTCATTTAAGTCATTCAAGTTTCATATTACTAGAGACCTGCTACTACAGGTAACATTTACAGAAAAAGTTTACTTAATAACCACACAGTGTAATAAGTGTTTCATTTAACTAACTCAGTTTGAATAGTTGTGAAAAATAAAACTTGGTGAGGTAAATGGGAGTGAATGAGAGTTGAAAATTGGTTACTAGCTCGACGTTTCCCCTTTTTAATAAATATTGTGTCACCAAAATAAATAAATAAATAAGAGAACTCAAAATTAAATCTCGCACTAAATGAGTTTTGAATTGTTGCGACACTTTTGTTCGTGTATGAATTGCTTGCATTTTAGAGGTGCTTTGACAATTTAGTGATTGAGTTTTATAATAATGGTTGATCAGGTATGGGAAGACTCCTTAAAAACTTCAAAGATGATGACTATCCTGATCTTGTTCATCTTCCGTTTCCCGATCAAACCATGAACCTAATAAAACACTTATTTTCTAAAGAAATTGAGTCTAGTACATCAGAAACTTGTGAAGCGAAGCAAACACACATTAGTCATCAGCATCCACTAATTCTCGTGGATACTACGAAACCAACATCCTCAACACTTTCATGTCATGACCCAATGAAAAAGGTTGAACTTATATGCGACGGATGTGTGAGACCAATTATGAATTCACCATTTTACGCATGTGCCGATGAGGATGAGCATCATTGCAACTTTGCACTCCATGAATGGTGCACCCGACTGCCTTCTGAAATTAAAAACCACCCAGGTCACCCACAACATACCCTTATTTTCATGCCAAAGGTTCCTTATAAGCCTTTTGGCGTGTTCAAGTGTGATGTTTGCAATTTCCATTGCAACGGATTTGTCTATTTTTGTGTCGAATGTGAATACAATGTTGATGTCTGTTGTGCGTTCATACCTGACAAGATCACTCATACGGCCCACCCAAATCACCTCCTTTCAAGAGTACTTACCAAAAAAGATCACTACTATGTCTGTCGTTTGTGCTTCTGGGGTATCGTTTCGGACAGTTTTTCATTCAGTTGTGAAGATTGTGGTTTACATCTACATCCTGGTTGTGCTTTGTTATTGAGTGAGACAATTAGACACAAGTACGACAAACACCCTTTAAAGCTGAGTTACTTACCAATTGAGAACCATAAGGGTGATTACTTTTGTGATATTTGCGAGGAGGAATTTTATCCGGAGCGGGAGGGAAGTTTCTATCATTGTGAAAAGTGTGTCCAGTCTATGATGCATCCTGCCTGCTCTATGCCTATATTTCGCCACAAAAATCCCCTTCCTTCCTTCTCTTTGCATACAGCTGTTCATAAGTATGTGAATATAAAGTTTGGGGGCCTAGTTAGCACTGAAACACACCCACACCCTCTTTCATTTGTTCAAGGGCTTAAGAGTGATGGTCGATGTGCAAAATGTGGTTATGTATTGGAGTACGACATGATCTTTAAGTGTTTACGGTGTGAGTTTGTAATTCATTATGATTGTTTAAGCTGATGGCTCCGCAGGAATTAGGATCATGTCTAGCCCCGGTTGATGCTATTTAATATTTTTGTCAAGATGTTATGGCCCCGGATTGTAATGATGTATCATAACTGTTCCATGTTAATAATATTGATATTTTTGAGCTTATGTTATTATCTTTAATTTTTATTTATTTAATATCTTTAACTAAACCTTGTCAAATATTTTTGGTAACGCATAGAGAAACGGATCAGGATTTATTAAACATTTTTGTGTGGCTTTAAATTTATGATGCTACACCTTTAAAAGTTTATTCATTTGTTCAAGGGCTCAAGAGTTAAGAGCGATGGTCCATGTGCTAAGTGTTGTATTGACTTCGACTATGATATGATCTTAAAGTGTCTAAAATATGAGTTTGCAATTCTTCACGATTGTGCGAGTAGCTAGGTGGCGAGCATATATCGACGATGTCTAGGGGTATTTGGCGCCGCTTTATTTGGTAGATTTGTTAAATAATTATGGATGCATAAAGAATCAGATAAGGATTTAGTAAACATTTTAGTTTTTGTTTGTGTTGCTTCACGAAATCAAACTTCAACAAATCTTTTGAACCATCTAGCCAACTGAACAAAGAACAATTTGAGAACCGACCCACAAAAATTGGTCCAGAGCAGGTCGTCTAGGCCGTGAATGTTTGACTAATCAATAAGTCAAATATAAAGCAATTAATGAAGCANATGTGAATATAAAGTTTGGGGGCCTAGTTAGCACTGAAACACACCCACACCCTCTTTCATTTGTTCAAGGGCTTAAGAGTGATGGTCGATGTGCAAAATGTGGTTATGTATTGGAGTACGACATGATCTTTAAGTGTTTACGGTGTGAGTTTGTAATTCATTATGATTGTTTAAGCTGATGGCTCCGCAGGAATTAGGATCATGTCTAGCCCCGGTTGATGCTATTTAATATTTTTGTCAAGATGTTATGGCCCCGGATTGTAATGATGTATCATAACTGTTCCATGTTAATAATATTGATATTTTTGAGCTTATGTTATTATCTTTAATTTTTATTTATTTAATATCTTTAA
The DNA here is from genome assembly GCA_014162995.1 of Artemisia annua. Taxonomy (NCBI): domain Eukaryota; kingdom Viridiplantae; phylum Streptophyta; class Magnoliopsida; order Asterales; family Asteraceae; genus Artemisia; species Artemisia annua. The sequence continues at coordinate 46,282 of LBNU01008207.1, forward strand.
CTAAACCTTGTCAAATATTTTTGGTAACGCATAGAGAAACGGATCAGGATTTATTAAACATTTTTGTGTGGCTTTAAATTTATGATGCTACACCTTTAAAAGTTTATTCATTTGTTCAAGGGCTCAAGAGTTAAGAGCGATGGTCCATGTGCTAAGTGTTGTATTGACTTCGACTATGATATGATCTTAAAGTGTCTAAAATATGAGTTTGCAATTCTTCACGATTGTGCGAGTAGCTAGGTGGCGAGCATATATCGACGATGTCTAGGGGTATTTGGCGCCGCTTTATTTGGTAGATTTGTTAAATAATTATGGATGCATAAAGAATCAGATAAGGATTTAGTAAACATTTTAGTTTTTGTTTGTGTTGCTTCACGAAATCAAACTTCAACAAATCTTTTGAACCATCTAGCCAACTGAACAAAGAACAATTTGAGAACCGACCCACAAAAATTGGTCCAGAGCAGGTCGTCTAGGCCGTGAATGTTTGACTAATCAATAAGTCAAATATAAAGCAATTAATGAAGCATTTCTAACATGTATACTTTTGCATATCAAAGATTCCTAGAATACCAACAGTAGCACCATTTTACTTGCGACTGAACGAGCCTATGTTGTGGCGTTTGAAGAACTCTCTGAATCCGTATGCGCTGACATCGTAGTTATACTGGAAACACAAACACGAAAGGAATGGATGGTCAGTATAGATATATTGTAAACAATATCAAGCACAAGAACTCCTTATCCTGATTACCTTCAGACCAAGAGCAAGCGCAGATATATAAGAAAAAACACTCAAAAACTACTCTTGGATACAAACGAAAGAATTAACGGGAGAATCTTACGAAGAATTCAAGTTATACATACACAATACACACATATCTACATGTGTATGTGAAGTGTTTGTGCATATCTACATGCACGTTTATACATACATATGTATATCTACATAGGTGTACATGTATATGCGTCAGACATAAACTAAATAAGTGCAAAGAACTCACAGGTAAAACTTTCACGGCGTACTTTGTGACATTTGGATCAACAGCGTTTCCTTGCGCAGATGCCTGTACCCAATGGCAAAATCCATATGAATAATGAGGTATATGTCTGATGACATTTTTGATATAGAAACAGACCAAGATAAAGAGTATGCAGATAACGTAAACAGTATAAAACTTACTTGTGCTGGGCTATGAAACATTTCTATAAATGGATAATCCTTCTTTTGTCGTGTCATACAGAATCCAATATATTTTGGACACTCAACCTGAAATACACCATCACAAAACCAAAGATAATGAGAATGTGTCCAAAGAATGCTTGGAAATTCCAAATAAGTACGTTCTTACTAGCATAGAGTAATTGCACTTTATTATAATAAAGAGATGTGATAGCATTAAAAATAAAAGAAGTACTTGGGTATGAAAAGTAGCTTTCTCCTATTAACGTAAATTTTTGAATGATACACTTCACTGTGTAGGTGGAAATAAAGAGCATCATGCTAAGGATGTGGTTCCAAAATTCTGTTATGAAGTTTTCACTAGTGGGCCATTTCAATCCATTTACTTGTGAATAGGTCAATTCGGTTTATGTTTAATCTCTAATGAGTCCAACACGGAAAATAACATATAAAAGATTAAACATGTTGGACAAAAAGTATTTTGGGTCAATCCAACACGACCCATTTCGAACCATTCCAAAAGTTAACTATTTTGACCCAGATGCTTTTTTACTCTTTACCCAGCCTGCCCATTTTAACAACGCAAGTTTTATGATAGTTTGTGAGATATAAACGTCTTTGTAAGAAACCGATATTTTAACATTTGAAAGTCTTACAATAACCAACTTACACGCATAAATTTTATTTGTGGATAAAACTCAGCAGCAGCTTCCTCCAGAACTTTGTCAAGATGTTTGGTATAATTACTCCTAACAAAAATGAAAGAAAAAAAAATCCCATCAAACTAGATTTTCATTCATTGCAAATAAAATACGGAAGATAACAACAAGAAAATATAGATATAATATGAAAGGATCTTTTGATTACTTGATGGTGAATGCAACAATCACCGGGTGACCTTGATGCAGAAGATGAACGAATTCACGCTCTGAGGTAAAATGGATAACCCTTGATGGCCCAAGATCCTTTGGATATCCGGTATAATACCTTCAAGATAATAATGGCAATACGATACAACATAAGAGACTGAACTACAGAGTGGTTCTGTGTTTTTGTATACAATAAGCTTATTCACATGAACTACAGAGCAATTAACAATCAACTTTGGTTAATTATAATCAACCTCATAAGATGTGCTTTACAATTGTAACATTTTCATGCCAATTATCGATGTGAAAACCCATGCTAAAACTTTAATGTAATTGTATTGTTTAAAAAGGTTAAGATGTTCAAAACGTGTGCAAATTTTGGAGGTAAAAAACCAGTTTATCATCCCAACTTATAGTAAACTGATTCTGTAACCGAGAGTCTGGTCTGAGACGTCAAAGGAAAAAAAAAAAA
>LBNU01008209.1:16292-50108 GCA_014162995.1 Artemisia annua
TTATTCAACAATATTCCGATGTACTGTGACTCGAAAAGTGCGATTGCAATCTCCTACAACACGGTTCTACATTCAAAGTCTAAGCACATTGATCTCCGCTATCACTTCATCAAGGAGCATGTTGAAAAGGGTACAATAGAGTTATATTTTGTGGGTACTGAATACCAACTGGCAGATTTGTTCACAAAACCTTTAGCTCCCTCAAGGTTTGCTGAACTAGTCCACCGGATTGGTATGCGGTGTTTGACTCCAGATGATCTAAACTCTTTTCTTGAAAACAATTAACTAAGTCAAATACCAAAACCATTTTTGTAAATATTTATCTAAAACAAAAAGACAAAATCAAAAAATCTTCAAAATACCAAAAAGATTTTACATTTTTTATGATTTATGTTTTATATTTTTTCTGGTTTTTTTTCAAATGCAAGTACACTACCTTCATCAACACTTCGGTTTATAAAAAAATTCACAATTTTCATACCAAGTGTTGAGGGGGAGAAAATGTTCTTCAAAATTCAAAAATCTTGTTCAAACATGTGTACTCGCATATTTAACGGTCGTTACATTACATTGTTATATATTAAAACTTTGGACTTATAAATGGATGTTATGTAGTCTTGGGACGAATCTTGCCATAGTATCAAAGTTTTTTCAAAACATAACCAAAAAAAACAAACACCCCCGTTTTTCATAATTACAAAACACAAAAACAAACACACCCCTTTCTATCAAACGGCCCATAATCAAATCACAAATCCGTGCATCAAATCCTCAAACCGTAAGTTGTTTTATGATCTTTGGCCTAATCTAACAAATGGTTTTTAACCAATTCAATTTTTGATGGCTATATTTTATACAATTTTGTTTTCTAGATCTAGGGTTTCGATAACCTTGTTCTTGATTCATACATGTGTTTTGTGGTTAATTATTCATAGGGCTTTAGTTCTTAAATGTATGCTAATCACGTCTCTAACAGTTAATCATAACATTAAACACATTTGTATGGATTTCGAAAGTTAGGGTTTCGTATGAATTGGGTTTTCTTGATTGGGTGTTGTTTTGTTTAATTTTTGTGGTGGGATATGTTTGTTTGTGAGTCTATGACATGCCTATGCTCTTTAATTGCTTTATTTCTTCACGTAAGCATGATCTAGAAACTTAGGGTTTATGTTCAAATTGGGTGTTTTCATGTTTGTGTTCTTGAGTCTAATTAAATGGTTAATATGTGTTTCTATGAGTGTTAGCTGATGAGTTTCATGGGTTTTACAACATGAATGCTCGAATTTTGTGTTCTAGATAATTTAGGGTCTTATCACGTTTTCGAAATCTTATGAATATGCCTATGATGTGATCCTAACTGTTGTTTCATACTCATTTCATCAGGTATTCATTCAAGGAATCAAATTTTTCAAAGAAAATGTATGTCTTCAGTGATTTCGAAAATTCTTGTATAAGAATTTTTTGAAAACTAAAGTTATCGAGAACTTTTTGATCATTTTTATCGAGATCTCTCGTTAATTTATCGAGAACTCTCCTTAACCAAAATTATTGAGAACTCTTTGTAAACTATCGAGATCACTCGATAAGAATTATCGAGATCACAAGTTTTCGAGAACTTTTCTGTGTTATCGAGAACATGTGAACCTATGTTTTTGAGAATCCTTACTCCTTGAGTTATCGAGAACATTTGTTACTCAAGTTATCGAGATCATTTCTCTTGAAATTATCGAGAACACCGATGCACAAAAGTTATCGAGAACCCACTTAGTAATAGTTATCGAGAACACTAGTAGCCATGTTATCGAGATCACACTTAAACAATTTTTGAGGATTCTATTGTGTTGTAACCTTTTCGAAAACATGTATAATGAATGAATACTCATGAATGTGTGTGATGTTTGTGTTGTAATCATGTTTATTATCGTGTGCTTGTGTAGTATTGATGAACATGTATTTCTTAGACATATTGTGCTTTGAATGTCTCACTACTTTGTCTTAAAATGTATATGTTGAATTGCAAATACTATCACATCTCACTTGATAATTAACTGAACCATAAATGCAACATGTAACTTGTACGTCTTTGTATATCAAACATGAATGCGGACTAATGACTAACAAATCTCGATGTTTGAATTCATGACATTACGTTTACAGAACACAATGGCTGAACACACTGAATCTGTCCCAGAACAAACTCTACCACTACTCACACTTGGAGAGGTTGTCCCTGCAAACTACAACATCACCATAGACCAAAACAATCCACGTATTGACTTCAACAAACTTCAAATTCCCGAAGATACGTGCAAGATTGTTAAAGACATTCTACTGGCTCATCCCTGCAAACCTATGCTTACAAAGTCCACATCTGTTCCAATCTTCTACATTCATCAATTCTGGTACACTGCTCGGGCTAACTTGGATGATGAATCTTTCACTGTCAAGCTGGATCGTCAGAAATACACCGTAGACCTAGATGTTCTTCGAACCGTTCTCGTGTTACCCACACCAAAGGAATTTCATCCTTGCTAACTGAACTTGAAATCCTAGATTACCTCATTGATCTAGGATACGATGTTCAAGATGAACTACCTCTCATCCGTCTGTCAAGATTCAACGTTAAATATCTACCTCAACCATGGAGAACATTCTACATGTTGATTGTTAGATCTATTGCCGGCAGAAAGAGTGGTCACGAACATCCACGATTGGAGCACCTGCAAGTATTTTGGGGAATGATGAGCATGAAACAGATCAACTTCACCAGTTCCATAATGAGCGACATGATCCATCACATTCAAACCGATCGTGAAAGGAGCATGATCCCGTTCATTAGGTTCACAAAGATACTCATCGAACACTTCTGTGAGAAAACACCTGATTACATCAAGAGAATGCATGACCCCACAGAACCCAAAGACATCTACAACCAAGACTACAGGATCTCCTTCGTCAAAACCATCAAGTTTGTTACAAGAACCAAGGGAATGAGAATTCCAGACTACTTTCTAGATGAAAAGATTCAAAAGACTCAAAACTTCAAAATCTATAACAAAGCCTTTCAAGCTGGGAAAGTCGGATACACCGGTGAAGAAGAAGAACCAGCTTCCACAGTTCAAACCCGTAGCAAAAGAGGTGGCAAGACGGGAAGCACTAGCAGTACAACAACCTCACAACAAACAAAGTCTACGCCAAAACCTCCTACCAGACAAAGAAGGAAGGTCACACCAAAGCCAATCATTCAAGATGAACCCACATCGTCATCTTCGGAAACAGAATCTGAGTTCGGGTCTGAGTCAGATGATGAGGAAGACTTCGAACGAAGAACTAAAGAAGGTAATGATGAAGAGGAGTTTCCTGGACTGGAACTAGCAAAACAAATAAGCAAGGAAACCCTTCACAAGGAACAAAAGAAAGGTACAGGGATCACCATCAATGAACCCAGTGGTGATTTTCATGATGACGAAGAAGTAGATGAACCAGTTGATGAACCACTAGTCGACAAACGCAAACTGAAAAGCGTTATTGTCGATCCTAGAGCAGAAGAGAAGCAGCATTTGAAAGAACTAAGAGAAGCTGCACTCCTAAATCTCCAACATCCACAGCCCCATGAACAACCGCTCGACCTACAAGCACAAGAGGGTGGGTCAAGCAGCACATTAGCTCCTCATTCCACAACTTTGACTCTGACTGAAACGGAACAATGAGATCTAGAAGGGAATGTCATAATGAAGGAAGCCACAGAGGAAGTTGTTGCAGACTTACAACTGGAGAAAGAGCCTTCTGAGTTCATTACACCAGAGTTCATTGCTCAGGTAAGTAGAGAAGAAGAACTTAAGATGAAAGCAAGTGAGGAAACAGAAAGATTACTTCGTGGCGACGAACAAGACGAAGAATTCTTTGACACCGATCAACTCATCAACACACCTCCTCATTCATCTTCACAGGATCCACCAATTCCTAAAGGCACACATCCAAGGGATCCTTCTCCTCCTCCATCCGAACCTGAACACGAATCATCTTCAACATCATCATCACACCACTCATCTCCACCACCACCAAAGAAAACATCTAAAGGCAAATCAATCAAGAAGAATAAGGGAAGCTCATCATCTATGACAGCATCACAAAAGATCAAGCAAGCTGTTGCTATGGCAAGGAAAAAGAAGAAGGACACACAACCACAAGATGGAGATTTGAAAGACCAAGTTCAAAAGCTAGCAAAACAGGTCACAACCTTGACTACTCAAGTCAAGGATCTCAAAGAATCGACTTCTCTGGTTCAAAAGCTCCTACAAGCTGATATGAGTGGCATGATAAAATCATACACCAAAGAATACCTCAACGACAATCTTGTCGCCATCACCACTCCAGCAGTGTCCGAACTTCTTCAACCGATTCAGACAACGTTGAACTCGAGGATCAAGCAAAGCATTGAACAAATGCTTCAGTCAACACCCTTTTATCTCCGAACCAACAGGGCTCCACCAGCACCAACTGACCTCACAACCGAACAACTACAAGCCCTGTTAGCAGCAAAACTCAGAGACAAAGAGGATAAGACTACTGAAGAATCAACGATGTTTGAGGCACTCTAAACCATTGCCTCAAAAGAATCATGCAAGGAAGCTGCTGGAAAACACAAAAGATCAAGGAAGGATGATGATCCTGATGCCGATCCCAAAAGCAAGAAATCAAAGACATCAAAAGGACCATCGTCTTCTCAAAAGCCACAGAAGACTTCCAAGACTCCACCAACAAAGCAACATGCACCTGCATCAGGCTCCGGTCTAACTCAATCAGATGAACCATTCATGCTTCAACCAGCTGACACTCAGGAAGAACCCGCATCACCTACTCCCGAATCACCAACTCCTGAATTTCAAGCTAGACCATCATCAATATCAAAGACCAAGGAGAAAAGGAAGTCTACAAAGTCAAAGAAGAAGAAGAAGTCCACTCCATTCTCCTAGTTAGATGTGGAAGAAGCTCCAAAATCTGATTGGTTAACCGACATGATCAAAGCACAACCTCCACTTAAAGTCGATGAACCACTGCCTGGAAATACTTTGCAGATTACTCAAAGTATCATGACGGGACTTCAAGTTGAAAAGTTGACCAAGGCTGAACTGAAAAGGATCAATCGTGATGCACTTGACTTTCTGAAGAAAAGATCAGGGAACAAAGTTGAACTCGAATACCACATGGAGAACATCGCCTGCGCTTTATCTGGCACGTTCGACTGGCTGAACCCTGAATCCAACATCGACACTCAAAAGAAAGACAAGACTCCTTACTTCACAGACTGGACAAAGCCATTGCCTCTTCAAGGCTTTCCAGAAAAACCTAAGATCCCATACCGCTACTTTTTCAACAACGATCTCCGATATCTTCAACATGCTCATGAGACCTCCAAGAAACGATATGCATCCTCACTGACGATTTCCGTTCCAGCTGCCAGATATGACTTACTAGACATTGAAGAGACTACACCAATATTCAGCAAATCAGTTGTCACTTACAACAGGGAAGCTCTTCTCGGTATTCAACACTGGCCTGATAAACGAAAACTCGGTTATACACACAGATTACACCTTACATCAAGTGAGAATGTCAAGCATCCACTTCGTATCGTTGCTATCATGGAACTCGTGGAAGATAGAAGATTCAACTACACTTTCATGAAAGAAATCATTGTCAAGAGACTGGATGAGAAGCAATACAAGTTTTGTGAAGCAGACTTCCCAGATCTGAACCTGAATGACATCAAAGATATGTATTTGGAAAAGGTTCAAGTAAAAATGCTCAACTTCCCAAGGGAAACACAATACAACTTCATCGCGTCTCTACTTCTCTACATCAGACGGTTAATAGTTCAAGAAAGAGTGGAAGACCTTCAGCTGGGCGTTGAAAGTTATCAGAACAACATCAACCTCACCAAACCACAGCTCATATTTCCTAGAATTCAAGAATTATCACAGTATACTCTCGTGCAACAACCATCGTTTGGAATCACCTACCTCAACAAGAAGAATCAACTTCGTCTTATGAGGTTCGATGAAATTCCGAAGTTCTGTGATGAGACACTTCGAAGAGTTCGTGAAGGGTTGGCTGAAAGATTCGTTGATGAGAAGAAGAGGTTACAAGAGGGTCAAGAGACTAGGTGGAAAGCTAATGGACATAGAATGATTCGCAACTTTGTTCACACCATTGAAGAAAGGCTGTACCGTCGTGAGCAGATCAGAAGATTGGAAAGCTATATTGGTGTTCGACCTTCATTTCCGGTCTTGACATTTAGACGACCTGATCCTCAGTTTACAGACTTTTGATGCTTAGCCTATTGATGAACCTCAGCTCCCATTTTTCTGGTACCAACATTTCAATATTTTCATTATATTGATTGATTTGTAAATTACTACGGCTTGTGCACACATAACAGTTTACAACCCGCACTTTGTACTTAAAAGACCCTGTGGTACGCATCAGTGCTACAATCCTCATAATAAGGAGCGAAAGCTTCTTACTTTTGAGTAGAATTAACAAACTTTTCATGATTTCTACAATTCTGCTCAAAAGACAAGTATTACACCTCAATAAGTAATCACTTGTTGAGGGGGAGTACTTGATCAGAAACATCGTTCTAAATCTTAAAGTCTTGATTAATTTCTCCCCATAAGACTCAAAAAGGCATATTTTAATCAAAAACATATACAAAAACAATATTTAATATGCTATTTTTGAGGGGGAGAAGATGAAAAGTGATTAAAATATGATGTCAAAAGTTTTATCTTGTGCGAGCTCGACTCAGAATTGACCCATGAATTGACGAAACAACAAATGTTAGTATTCGAAAGGATTTATCCGAGTAGAAAGTACCGTTTCGAGAAACTCTTTTTAGACGTTTACTTTGACGGGTCTAACTTCCTTTTAGGAATGTTAACAACTTCAAGTTAGTTATTAGGGCTAGTTATCACCTAAAAACTGATAATGTATCCCTTTAACTAAGCAACGTCAACGTGTCCCTCGGGTACATGTCTATTAAGAGTGGATCAATTCAAAAAGTGCCAACTCTTCCCGCATATGCAAATTTCTAAAAACATTCATGAGCATATGTGGAGGGGGAGTCTTTCATAAGAAATCTAAAACCTCAAAGTGTTAACAAAAGGTTTTATACTCATAAACACTTTGAGAGATTTTCAATGATTTGGTTCAAAGGCATCAATAGGATAGTCATGGAGTTACAAGGTGACTAAGGATAGGAATAACCGTCCTATGATCCGCCAGAACCGGAGGGATCTACCCAAGGACATCACCAATAGTTAGAAATTAGAAGTCCTTAGGTATGATATAACAAAAGGAGAAAAGAATGAAAGGAGAAAGAAGGGGTTGAAGAATTAAAAAGAAAATGAATGAAAAGGGTGAAAAGAAATAGCCCTCCATTTTATCAACCTTAGGTCAGACACCGGGTTCAATTCATATGCTACTGGTCGTTGCTAAGGCGACACCGGTATTGAAGATAAAAGACGTCATGGACCCAGTGACGCAATGCACCTAAACCTTCTTAGCCACTCAGGCATCTCTCAAAAGATGTTTGTTTCATTCTCACGGGGAACCAGTGTAATCTATCGATCGTCTATTAGAGATGGTTGATATTGAAACAGGAGGCCCTCTGCTCCATGCCTCCGCATAGGAAACCAAATGTGCACTTATCGAGTCTAGAGCCACGAGATAACATAAAAGATCTCTTAGGAACACATAATACTTCTACACTAAGTGTCTTACATCATTGGACACTAAGTGCAAATTATCGAGTCCTATGCAGATCTTAGCAATCTGCCTTGAACGTTTATAAGGGATTTACTTATGTATTTCTCGAATGATTGAACGGAAATCCTGCCAGGGTCTACATCAAATAGCCCTGACAGCAGGTCACTTCGGTGATTCCTTGTGGATTACGCTTAGTGTTCGCGATGGTTCCAAACGGTCTACAGTCGTGGGGTGATCTCCAGTGACTCACCTAATCGTGGGTGTACTTATGTATGTCTGTGTAAGCCCTCTAGGGGGTATCCGATTAGGAACGGCCTTGGTAAGGATTAGATGGAGTCTTCACACTATGCTGTCGACGAATTCTAATTCCGAACCTGTAAGTACCGGATGTATTATTTCTAACTGTTTCAATGCAGGTACTACCACCATCCTGAACACCAACTTCCACATGCTCATACTGTCATCTCAACAATTAAGAAAGCTCTCATGAAAGATCGATGCATCATTAAAGTCAAAGTCAAAAAGGACAACGATCTAAAGCTAAGCAACGTCTAAAGAAGGATTCTACAATAACACAAAGAATCTTCATCAATGAAAAGAGAGTCACACACGTATGATAGTTCCTATGTCAAAGAGGTATGAGCATGGTGGAAAGGCGAAGATCCACTGGAGTCTAAGAGAGTGACGAATGGCAGATTACTACATCACTTGATCACTATCACATCATCAAAGACAAAGAACAAGAACGATGAATCATTTCAACTAACAAATTTTTGAAGACGTCTAAAGCTGTGAAAGTCAACAATTAAAGATAAAGATAAAGACGTCTAGCAACCTCGATGACCATGACGAATCTCACTTCCTCATAACCGATCCTTAGGGAGAGATTGTTAGGATCTAAGTTTATCATTGTTTATCAAGTCTCGGTTATTTCAGTACATGTAATAGGTTGCTACTATATTTAGTTTATTTATGTTTATGTGTTAAGTCCATGAGGCGTCCAATGGGCCTTAAAGCCCACGACATGGACAAGATAGGAAGGAAGGGATGTTGCCCTAGTCCTTACCTATAAATACCAAGCTCATGTAAACATTTCATTTTGTTGGTTATTTCATTATCTTAAGAAAACTCTTGCACTTTCACCTTTCATATTGATCTAATCAACCAAACTTTATTCTCATCTCATTTCTACCAAAACCAATACTTGTGTTTACAATATGGTGGCCTAACAGTTTTCTTAGGATTAACAGGTTATATTGGACAAGAAGATGATTTATATTCTGGAAGTGAAGCTTTTTACGTTCATTTTCTTGGAGGAGGATCTAACCATGTTTCCACATTATCCACACCGAACGAATCAGGGGAGTATTTGTTTTCATTCTTTTACCTTCTTTACTTTTACATCTTTTTATTTGAACATTGGGGACAATGTTCATCTTAAGTGTAAGGGGGTAAATTATGATACCTTAGAGAATGCAACTACACTTGATTTTTGTTTATCTAATAGTAGGTGTGTAATAAAACAAAGAAAAATATTTGTTAGGGCAATTTTAGCACCAAATTTAAAAATTTTTACAACATATAGGAGTAAAACTTTGGTCTTAATGAGCGTCTCATGGATAGGAGTCATATGACTAGCACAAAAACCGTACCACTCAAAAAATTTTCCACCCCAAATATGTGAGGTTCGCCCCTAGATTTGATAGGAAAAGCATTTATGCTTGTGTGTGTACCGGTAGTATTTAGATTATAGAACTTGCGTTAGTGACCATCCCAAGTCCACAAGTGAGACTACATTCGTGTAGTTAGATTTACTACATGATAAGAGGGGTTAGGATAACCCCTTGTTTTACACCTGTGTTATTATAATTACATTGACTTCATTGGTCAAGTAATTCTCCCACACCTTTGCGATGTACTCATTTTTAGTACACGATACCCCTAGTACAACCCCCAGAGCCTATCTTTTTCGTTTATAACTTTAAGCATTTCACTTAAAGGAAGAATTTGTTTAAAATCCACCCCCAAATGTACACCCAAATCGCCTTAGCCTACCTTGTATGCACTCATCTTTAGTGCATTATTGTGACAACATTTGTTTAAACCCTTAGTTAATTGTCTAATTGATTACATGGTTGCTAAGTCGAGTCATATCTTGTGCATATTGTTTTGGGACGATTGGGACTCATGGGTAAAGTACTAATGTAATGGAGTAATGGGGAAGAAGTCAATTATTACCCCCATATGCGCGTTAATATTTTAAAGTACTCTAAGTGTTTCGATTATCTTAATTCGAGTCATTAGAATAAGTTATTTGTAAAGTATTTAAAAGTTCAAGTGTAAGGGGAGAACCGAGGCCCCTATGATGTATTATTTTGGATGGTAGGGCAAGATTGTATGCAAAAAAAAAAAGAAAAAAAAAAGATAAAAACATACGGACTACTATCCCGTTTCCTTTTATGTTTATTTATGTTTTTGTTATTTTCTAATTAGCTTAAGTTGAGTCGAGTCTTGGCTTAGCAACGCCGCATTGTACATGTATTTGATCAAGATAATTAACTCGCCACCAGTAAAAAAATATCCTTTATTCCAACAAACCATGTTTATCATACCCCTACACCTAACATTACAACTCTTGAAAAGCTCTCTTTGATAGTTTATCTTAGGTGCTTACGCCTAGTAGAGGAGATTTTTGATCCTTTCCCAAGCCTATGGTAATCTATTTGCTATGACAGGTAATGAGTGATATTTTTCCATTTCCATTTAGTTATATAGGTTTATAACACCCGAGAGATGAGAGTATCCAAACACTATTTGTGAGGTGCTAGTGTATGATTTCCGTGCTTGTTATGACTAGGGTGGAATGACTATTTATTGTAATTACTTTTATATTAGTGTTAAATGACCCCTAGCTCACATTTTGATTGGAATAAAAGCGCATTTGCTTGAGGACAAGCAAATCTCAAGTGTAAGGGTATTTGATGAGGTGAAAAGTGTTACGCTTTTAGGGGGTCATTTAAGCCCTCAATCGTGATTTTATGATCAAATATTACCTTAAATCGTTCTTTTTGTCATTTTAGGTACTGTTGGGAGAAATTCTGGAAAACATTGCATTTTGGACGTTTTTGGAGCATAAAAGTGAAGAAAACGACAAAGTCTCAAAAGCATGCTGGAAATCCTACCTGACGGCGTCAGGAGCTATAAGCTGACGCCGTCACTTGAAGACAAAGGAGTTGGATTCAGACTTTACCAGACGCCCAAGTGAAGAATTCAAGACTTAACACCTGACGGCGTCAGGTGTTAAGAAGTCTAGGCCGTCAGGTGTAATGCTAAAGAGAGACGGCCCAGGAGGATTTACAAGGTGACGGCGTCAGAAGTAGATCTTGGTGATCTGAAAACCCTAAACGCGGCGGGTTGATGGCGTCAGAGTCTAAAAGCTGACGCTGTCAGAGTGTAAATTCTATATATATTTTAGGATTTTCTTTCATTAAAAGTATGTAGCTTTGGAGAGAGTTTTGGTGTAACCCTAGTACGAACTTCCTGCACTTTTTAAGGGTTTCATACCCTTAAATCTTCCATATTTCATTGAAGATAAGTAATCATTCAATCATTCAATATGTCTATGTGTTGTTTGATTTTATCTTACGCTTGTCTTTTATTTAACATGTTAGGCTAGGTTTGTTTGTGTTTGCTTAGATGTAATGAAACCTAGTTATTGATTATTGATTGATTGTTTATTGTTAGTTGTTGTTGGGTGAATGTTTATCGATGTTAGGCTTAAGAAAACTGGCTAAACTCCTTTGGTAACCTGCTTGATGTCTTAAGAAACATGAATCGGATGGCACTACGATTACTATGGTTGTATTTAATGCATAAGTGACTACTAAGGAGGCCATGGTTAGGATACTAAACGTGTCGCCATAGGAAGAGGTAGAAGCTTATAGAGTTAGGGAAGATCATGCACGGCCCTACGAATAGTATTAAGGAATGCAACCCGTCACCCACGCAACTATAATAAGCTTATCAATCAATAAAAGATAACTAGGGAGTAATGAAGTCTAAGTAAACACGCTTTTCTCCTTATAAGTTTCACAACTATTTTATTTTCTTGTTATTTTATTTTATTTGCATTTGTAGTTTATTTGGGTTAGTTGACTAGCAACTAATTCCGCCCACTCCTTTTAAAACCGAGATTTTTACCTGCTTTCCATTAAATATAAAAATACAAAAAGAATCATCCCTCATCTCTAGGCCTAATTAGACTACTTTCAATCCAAACGAACACTATTCCCTGTGGAGAACGATCAATCCCCCGGTACTTGCCACTTCACTATACTACATCGGTCAGGTACACTGCCTGGTGGGGATTGCAAGCTTCTCAAGATCCCTTGAGAGGTAAAACATTTTGCGTAGACCGTAATCCACGCATCATAAGACATGATGAGTGTACCTGTTTAGGTTAAACTCCATGATGTCCCTATTACGGAATTCACGGAGGATGGATTGAGTACTATTGCTACAAAACATGGTACCTCATTGATGTTAGATACTTATACAGCCCCAAATGTGTATGGATTCACGGGCTAGGTGTAGCTTCGCGAGAGCAATGATCCATCTTCATGCTGACGTTGAGTTAAAATATACTTTCATTGTGGTAGTGCCTAATATTGATGGTAATGGATATATCGTACATTCTAATCGTGTTAAATACGAGTGGAAACCGATTAGATGTTCATCTTATAAGGTTTTTAGGCATTCATTGGATCAATGTCATAAGAAAATTATACCCGATGTAAATATGAAGACGCAAATGCAATTTGGTAGAGGTCTTTTTGTTTGTCCAAAATCTCGGTTAGTCTACAGACCTAAGAAGACGGATAATAAGAAGGCTAAACCGAAAGATTCGAATTCTAAAATGGTAGGACAATATTAATTATGTTTCGAAACCCATGGGTGATGTGGCTAGTTCAAGTGGTCCGAAAATTGTGACTTCAAATCCTTTTGATGTTCTTAATATGGTGAAAAAGGATGATGAGATTATTCCTAGTGATTCAGTAAACGCGAAAGGTGAGGATGGGAATGTAGGAAATAGTAAAGTTGTTAACTTGGCCCGACTTCGGGTACCACTAAGGAGGCATTTAATGATGGGTTTACTACGGTCAAACGAAAAGGATATGACTCTAAGCAGGCTTATGGGGTATCCATGAATAAGAAAGTTGAATATAGACCGAAGCAACAAACCAAGGCTCCTACTAAGGTGACTAGTTCAAGAGACAAAACCAACGTGGCTTTTACGTCAAAGCAACCTATTAATTTGGTTAGTACTTCTAATGTGTTTGCTGCTCTCGATAGGATAGATAATTCTATTATGAAAAATGTTCAACCAACGGGTAATTCCAATACAACTCCTTTTGACATTCCTAATATGGTGCACACTTCGCCTAATGTTACCAACCGTTATGTGGCATCTACTACTCATTTTCATGTTTCGACTAGCACCTCTTCTATTAGTGTGGGTCGTAATTCTGGTATGGAAAGTGTTGGGGAAAAGGCTGATTATTCGAATTTTGATTTTGGTAATTTGGAAAGTGATGATGATGAAGTTTTTAAAGTTGACAATGAAACTTCTAGTTACATGGCAAATGATGGTCCCAAACTTGGTGGTGGAGCTGGTAAGAAGAGCTTATTTAAAAGATGGAAAAAGGATACCTATGATCTAAGCTCGTATGATGATAAATATCTTAATGATATTGGTTTGACTAGTGCACAATAGGAGTATGCTAATGCATACGACATTCATCTTCATGGCCAAAGTAGATAGGTTTCTTTCTTGTTATGCATACGTATATCATATCATTCTTATGCTATGTTAGGTCTTATTCTCTGTAGGAGTGTCTGTTTAGCCCTTTTGGGCTAAGTTGTGCGACTCACCCTCAACTGTTGTACTTAACTATTTTTTTTAGTAATATATTTTACCGAGGAAACCCTTTACCAAAAAAAAAGTTATTAACTTGATTAATGAGGATAATGAGTATAATGTTAGCGAGAATGAAGTGGAAGAAGATGCTAATGATACCGCGAGATTTATGGCATCGGCATCCAAACCTACGAAATCTTCAAAAAACGGAGGTGGAACCGGGACGAAAAGCTTATATAAGCATTGAGAATATGACTATGATGATAACCCATATGATGATGAAGAGTGTGAAGATTTTTTTTGGGTAAAAGGTCAAAAGACCCGGAAAATATATTACTCCAAAAAACGTTTAAGTACAAAGGATATTGTTGGGAATTCTACTAAGTAGAGATTCTACTGATGGTTACTACTGAAGAAGGAATCTGCTGAAGACAAGTTACTGCTGAAGAGTAGTTACTGCTGAAGATATAGATCAGCAGATTTAGTTTATGCGGATAGTGTTTAGCCGCATATTATGTAATGTAGTTAGGATATGCATGAGATATTATAGTAAGAGATAATGCATATTATTTAGAAGATACGTTCCTTGAGAAACGGATTAGGGTTAGGGTTCCTTGTCTATAAAAGGAACATAAGTTTATGTACAATGTACGTTTTAGAAAACACAAGTTTTATAATATAAAGATCCATAGAGGATCAACTGTTCTTAGTATTTACTGTTCATAGTTTGTATTTGTTTCCGCTTCTAAAATACAAGCTTTAGGGATTCTCTATTAGTTAGCTAGTGATTACATTGGCTATACTAACGATCTACTTCAGGCTCTTAGATCTATCAAGGTCTATATAGTTTCAACAGATATGGGTGAATCCTATATCTCAGCCCGTTACATAGGCGGAAAAGCTTACATAACAAGATACTTCCAATTCTCTAAATAAGAAAAAACCACTACTCAAAAGATACCATTAGACTCCTATGAAAACAAAATTACTTTATACCAAGACCTTGGAGCTTGAGACCATTCGTGTCATATAAAGCATCCAAATTCCCTGGAAGATCGTAGACTTGATCTGCATAGTCATCATAATCATCTTCACGATCATGACCACCACCAAATAGGTTTATGGACTCATCAAACGTATTCACAACCTCGTCTTCATCACTGTCAGAAACAACAATCTCTCCCACCTTAGAGAATGGGTTAACCCTCTTAGTAGAAGAAGTAGACCCCGGATAATCAACCTTTTGAATAGGATGACCATCATCATCCACAAGAGTAGCTTTCCCATCAATAAGTAGCTTTTCAAACTCCCCAATTTTCTCAACTAAAGGAGTAGAACCAACCTCCTTTGTTCCCGTTGAATCACTCACAAGCGGTTCTTGTGATGCATTACCAGTCTCTAAAGACCCGTCCTCCTTAGCTTCCTTTAGAATACTAGAATTCACATCCTTAGTCACTTCATTGGTAGGAATACCAAAGTCATCAGTATCATCCACATGAAGGGCATCATGGTCATACTAGGTGTAATTAGCTTTCTGTGACACCTATGATATAAGGGTTCATGGTCATACTAGGCGTAAATAGTTTTCATAAGATTTGTTTGTCTTTTTTATGATTGGTTTGGTTTGAAGCACAAATGTGCATTTCTATTTCGCCTTTATAATGGGCTGAGATGTGAGATTAACTCACATCATTTGTACTACTTATTATTTTTTTTTAGTAATAAATTTACCGGGTGTAACAACCTTTTACCAAAAAAAACCCAATTGCGTGAGGGAATAAATAAGGGAGGATGGTGGTATCGTTAGGGTACTCCCAACAACAACACCACTTCAACTTCCACCTCAGCATCACATCAACTTTCTTTCTCCTTTCACGCCCTCTCACTTTTCACTCTCAATAACTCACACCACTTCACCTTTCAACTTCTTTTTTATTTATTTATTAGAATACTCAGTTTTATACAAACTGATTGGCTCAGAACCAACAGGTATTATTACACAAGCTAGCCACTTGTGAATGGCTAACCGTAATAGAGATAACCTGGAAGCTTAGAGCACAATACAATAAATCCTGGAGAGTATAGTGATTCCCCGGGTTCGTTATGTCCCCAAGAGATGTGATATCCCGAGTACAACGAATTTGAGATCAAAGTATGTTGAATAAAATAGAAAGATGGATATATGAACAAGAAACGATCACTTTAACTAAAGTGGAATTTGCATGCCTTAGCGGCTTAAATGCAAATTAAATAAAATAAAAAGAGAAAACTAAAATTAAAAACGTATATGTTTACGTTTAAATAAACGTCAACGTACGAAATAAAAAGTGAAATTAAAGAAATAAAAAGGCTACGAATATGAAAATTGTATTTTTACAAACCTAATGACTTAAGAAAATTATTAGAAAAAGAAAATTATTTATTTAACTATTTATTTATTTAATATTAATTATTAACTATTTATTAAACTATTTATTAATGTAATAAATTAAAAAGAAAATGAGAAAGTAATCTAGGAAATGAAATGAAAACTTAGAAAAGTCTAAAAATGTATAAAACTTAATTTAGAACTAAAAATATAATTATTATACTATTTATATAATTATTATTAATTAATTACTAATTGTTTATTAATTATCTATTCAATTAAATTAAATTACAAAACTAAGCAAATGAAAAGTGAAATATGCAAAACTATTTTTTACAGATTCTAAATAATTAATAAAACTTATAAAAATTATAAAAAGTTATCCTAGATAAATATTTAATATAAAAACTATTTAATTTATTTATTTATCCTAAAACTATTAAACTGTTTTTGATTTTTTATAAATAGTAAACAAAATGCTAAAATTATGGGAAAAATATATGTTGTATAAAAAGAGTGCAGAAAAAATAGAAAAATATAAAACTTATAAAAAGTCCACGGATAAGCAGACAAATAAGCTATTACAGCTTATTTAGCAAAATGGGCTTATGGTGGTTAAATAAAAAAGGATGCAAAGTATAACCAAGAAAAGACCCTGGGGCAACTGGCATACAGGTACATCTATATCACCCTCAAAGGGGGGAGGTCTCAGGTTCGAGCCTGCCTCACCCCCCTTTTTACCAAACATTTTTTTTTTGATTTTTTATTTTACAGAAACACTTAACAACTAAAAATATAAAACTTTTATAAAAACAAACTTTTTAAAACACAAGAATAAGCTCAGTGGGGCTTAATTTATCCAACAGTTGAGCTTTAAAAGCTCAACTTGGATTTTGAAAGTTGAAAGAGCTTCTAAAAAGTTGTAAGCTACAAGCCAAGAGACCAATGAAGCTAAAGTAAGTTCAATGAACTTATATAAAGCAAAATCAAAGGAAAAAGCACAAGAATAAGCTGAAAATATAAAATAAGCAAATCCAAGAACACTGAGTACCAAACAGGTCTCCAGGCAACTAGTGGTCTTGAACTAGCTTATCAAATAAGCTATAAGCATAAAATAAGCCTGGAAATAGTAACTTGGGTGCAAGGGCTTCTCAAGGAACCCAAAAGCTCAGGCTTATGTCCACAAGTAAGCTTTTGTGAGAGCTTATGAACTAGCCTACTTAAACTGATGAGTCAGTGTAAGTAGTTAAGTCAGTCAACTTAGCTTGACCAAAATAAGCCTGCAAATAAGCTGGAAATTAAAATTGATTACCAGAATAAGTATCTGGGGTGGTGGGGTTTCCAAAACACCCAAAATGTCACAACAAGCTTCACTAGGGAGCTTGTTATGAGCTTATGAAAATTGGCTCAAAGCCTGGTACAGGACAACTTTATGCAAACTAGGCTAAAATAAGCCTCAAATTAAGCAGTTAAAAGGCTAAACAAAAATTAACTAAAAATCACATGAAAACATAAGCAACCAAAGTTTAAAAATCCAAAAGCACAAGTAATGAAACTGAATATTAAAGCTAATACAAAATTATCTATTTAATTGAAAAACTGCATACAAGCATTTTTTTTTGGCTTTTTAAAGAACTTGGTATTTTGACTTTAATGAACTTTGATTGCTTCTAATTTACTGATTAAGTTATATTTAGCTATAAGAAAACTGAATTAAGCTATAACAACAACTTTTGAACACAAAAAAATGATTATGGAACTAAAAATCCATCACAGTGAAACTGTGATGGAGATTAAAGATAATTTTGACTTTTATACTAATAAGACCTAATGTTTATGACCTAAATGAGTTACTAGCAACTAAAGAAACATGTTTAACCAGCAAACATCAAACAAAACAAACCTGAACACCTTTAATTCTACTGATCCAAACAACCCTTTAAAAACATGAAAATATGATTTTCACATCAAAACACTGAATTAATCCACAACTATGATTCCAAAGGGTATCACTATGATCTAATGAGAACTTTTAAACATAAAACTACCAAGAATAATAGCCTAATACATTAATCTCATGAGATGAGCATTTGACAGTGAAAATGACTTTTTTAGCAACTACTAATATCAATTAACAAGATACTTATTTTAAGCCATAAAATGACTAAATAGTACAAACTAAGCACAAAGGAACAGAGAAAAGCAAATAATAAGCACATCTATAGTGATAAGAAAAAATCAAGAAAATGGCTTACAATAGCTCCCAAGCTGAAAACAGTGAACCAAGGTCTATGAGCACTTCCTAATGCTTCCCATGAAGCTTCTAAACCATTTTCATCCAGAATCAACCATAAAACTTGCCTCAATCTTCTTGTTAACTGATTTTTATATTTTTCACAATATTTTTGAGCATTTTTGATATTTTTTTTTAACTTATTTTAAACTGCTTTAAATATTTAAAAGGCTTTAGAAAGCTTATAAATGAGTTGGAATGAGCTTAAATAAACACTATCAATAACATTTAACAGTTTTAGAGGGATTTGTCAAATTCCTTCCAAAATGCCAAATTCGAATTTAATGAACAAGATTATAATTGAAGGTTCAAGAAAGTTTAAATTGCATTAAAGTAGGTGAGTACAAGCTTTTAAAACTGGAATTACAACTGAAATGATAAATTATATTACCTACGTCTACATTACACTAAAACTAAACTAATCATTCTTCTCTGCTGCTTCTCTCCAATTTTATAGTGACTTTTAGGGTTCCCAGTGGTCCTCTGCTACTTTCCCACTTTAATTCTGGACCATTGGATGTCTGAAATTCATCTGAGCCTTTTGATCAATTTTGGCGCCAAAGATATTTAATCCACTTGGGGGTTGCGTATGAGGGTTTTAAGGGTGTCAGGGGGTTGTGTGAGGTGGAGGGATAAGAGTGGGTGAAGTGGGTGGTGAGCTGGTAGCCAAGTGGTGGCAAAACCAGGTGGTAATGGAGCAGTGTGTGTGTGTGTGGGAGATGGGAGGGAAAGCAGGAACGGGGTGGTGTTTGACTGGGGTCAAACCCAGTTATAAGAAAGGGTGGTTTGGGCTTGGTTTGGGCTGGTTTATTTATTTTGGGTTTTATTTGTTTTTTTGGGTTTATAAGTATAAGGGTTAGTTTGGTTTGTAGAAAATTAACAAGGACCTAAAAGGTAATTCTGAAAAAGTTGAGGGACCTGTTATGCAATTTTTCCAAACATTCTCCCAAGGACCAAACCTGCCAAATATGATAAGTACAAGGACCAAAGTTGTATTTTTGACATTTTATAACTTTAAAGGACCTTTTATGTAATTTTGGATTTTTGAGGTACTAATTATGTAAATTCCCAAAAGTTATCAAAAATGTTCCAAATTGTATTTTATGAATAGTACAAGGGTATTTTGTGATAAAATTCCATTTTTAAATACCCAGGGACTAATTTTGCCATTTTTGAAACTTGAGGGGTTAAAATTGCCAATTTGTGAAAACTTTTATCCAGGGACTAATATTGAACAATTTTGATTTTCCAAGGACTAAAGTTGACTTTTCTTTCATTTAAAACCTTTAGGGACTAATTCTGACAATTCTTGAAAGTTCAGGGACTAGTTTTGCCAATTGTGATACTTCAGGGACTGAAAATGACAATTTTGTATATTTTGCATGTTTTTCACTTGTTTTCAATCTTTTTGTACCTGGATCACATAAAAACACATTCCAATGATATTTGTAGTATTTTGTGGTCATTTGTGTGTTTTTGGTCGTTTTTGTGGGTTCAAACAATACAAAATATATGTGTATTTAGACACATATCAAATCCCCCACACTAAACTATTGCTAGTCCCTAGCAATCTTTTGTGAAAAACTTAATGGATTTTATCTCTTTACCAAAAGCCATTACTTCTGGAGTAGCCAATTGTTTAAGTTCAAGTAAGAACTTTGGTACAATGATAACCAAATGATTTTGAGCAAATCATCAGCTGTCAACGGATTTGATTTGTCTTTACCAAAAGCCGTTTGCTTCTGGACTAGCCGACTCTTGATGGAATAGTCAACATCTTGGTGAGCTGAATACCAATTATGGTTTTTCCACTGCCTTTACCACAAGCCATAAACTTGCGGGTTAGCCAACTCTTCACTTTTAAGGATATGGTGAGTCGAATACCATACAATTTTGGGCAAATTGTAAGCCATAAACGGATTTGAGATATCTTTACCAAGAACCGTTTGCTCCTGGATTAGCCAATCCTTATGTGTGTTAGACATGGTAGACTGATAACCATTTATTGCGTTCTAAGTGAGAAAAAAATTTTAAAAATTTTTTTTTTAAATTTTTCAAATTTTGGCTAAAATGGGGGTGCTTGATGGAACATGTGTTTAAATTCGTGAATAACGAATTCCNACAATTTTAATTTTCCAAGGACTAAAGTTGACTTTTCTTTCATTTAAAACCTTTAGGGACTAATTCTGACAATTCTTGAAAGTTCAGGGACTAGTTTTGCCAATTGTGATACTTCAGGGACTGAAAATGACAATTTTGTATATTTTGCATGTTTTTCACTTGTTTTCAATCTTTTTGTACCTGGATCACATAAAAACACATTCCAATGATATTTGTAGTATTTTGTGGTCATTTGTGTGTTTTTGGTCGTTTTTGTGGGTTCAAACAATACAAAATATATGTGTATTTAGACACATATCACAAACATACCCCACTAAATACCCTATACACACTCACAAACTAAATAGTAAATAATGTAAACACTTGAGGGG
Organism: Artemisia annua; assembly: GCA_014162995.1. Classification (NCBI taxonomy): domain Eukaryota; kingdom Viridiplantae; phylum Streptophyta; class Magnoliopsida; order Asterales; family Asteraceae; genus Artemisia; species Artemisia annua. Next base: position 37,133 of record LBNU01008209.1, read on the forward strand.
CCTGGTATGTGCAAAAACACATACCTTTTCTTAACCAAATAATGGACCAAAATGACCAAAAACCGACCATAAATGCCAAATATATGTTGTTTTTGTGTTTCTGATTGTGCAGGTATGGATATCGTGAAAATGGACAAAAATTGAGGAAAAACTGAAAACGAGCACGAGAATGGAAAAGAGATCAAAAGCCGAGGCCGGGGAAGGATTTCTCGATTATTGATCATATTTGAGCTCAAAAGTCAACAAGGGTCCTTGAAGATTCATCATTTGGCAAATATAGTCCTTGAAAGTATTTTTCGCAAAGGGCAAAATGGGTCCTTGTACTTTACAATTTCACAATTTTAACTACATTTCCACCTACACCTAAACTATTACTAATCCTAAACTAATAAACCCAAAAACACAAACCCAAAATCCTTTATCAAATAAACCACCCTGGCCCAATTCTCTTTTAGCCAAAACCTGAAAACCCACAACCCGGTCCAAAATAAACCCACGGTAAACACCCTTCCCCTGGTCAAACTCTCAAAATAAAATAAACAAAACCAAACGTGCCCTTTCCTGCTTATTTACTGTTCATCACCATCACCGCCTATTACCCTGTTACTCCACCATATTTACCCTCACTCAAAACCCCTTCTAGAAGAGCATGATAAGGTCTGACAAGTCAGAGGCCTAGCTGGCAGTTTGAAGGCATATGATTGGTCTAAACAGGTCATCAAAGTGATCCAAGGGCTACGGTTTAATCTTATGATGATGAGATTCAATCAAGGGTCGAATTTAGAGCATCCAGAGACTTCTACAGAAACCCTAAGCTCCTCAATTCAGTGGCTATATAAACCCCTCCTCTCTCACCATTTGAGCCTGTTAGCCATTAGGAGTAGCATAGTCTAGTGTAGTTTTTAGGGTAACTTCAGCTTAATATAGAGCTTATTGTCATTTTCATTTACTGTTCTTTCTAAAATCTCTGTATTTCCTTTTCATTATTGTAATTCATTTAAGTTTTTAATAAAATTCAACTTTTCTTAAATAATTGTTCATTTCTTTCAAATGCTTTAAATATTGTTCTCTGTTGATTTCATAAGCTCTCATTAGTTAACATAAGCTCAGACAAGCTCTTCAATAGCCTGCCTGAGCTTATTCAGCTGGTAGCTTCTAGCATCAGTTTAAATCAGAAATCGCCTAAGAATATAAGTAAGTCTCATTTGAATTCCCTTTTAGCTTATTCTGTTACTTATTCGCTTATTTTTATGCTTATTAAGTCTTACTTAGCTTATTGTTAATGTTTGTTGTTTTATGTTTAGCTTTAATCTCAGTTATTTGTATGTTTGCTTAAAAACCATAAAAATCCAAAAATAAGCTTAGGTAGGATTAGCTTATTCATAGCACTTAATCTGTGATGTTATTTACTTTTCATACTTTATTTTAGCTAAACAAACATTTTTCACTTGAAATCTCAGTTTAAATTGATCCTGGTTAGTGGAAAATGAAATCAGTGAACATTAAGGGACTGTTTGGGATAGTAGGCCTTTTAAGCTAAAAACTATTTTTGGTCGCAATCTGAATTTCAATTAGATCTTAGTTGCATTTAGAAGTAATAATCTAGTGTTTTTGATCATTAATAGTTAGTTGGTTAGGATTTACAATAGGTAGTTAAATATTGGAACTTAAAACAGTTTAGGTAGGATTATAGGGATAAATCTAGTTTAAGGCAACGTTAGGTGTTCTTATAAACTCAATATGATTTGATTTAGTTAATGAGCATCTGGTATTAGGTACTTTCTTTGTCAATACTCAGTTATGACTCACTTGCACCCACTGCTCCAGTAGACTAAAACAGTCCATACACCCTTCTTTGATCTACTTTTTAGCTAGGTCAGTGCCATTAATAGGTTCTGAAATTTGAATAAACAAGTGATCAGCATTCTAAATTACATCATGGAAAGCTTAATTGAGCTTTTCATAAAAAGTTGTTTTTACAAAAATATCTTATCTTCATTAGCTTTTCAAGTTTTTAAAATAAAAATTCAAAAATAAAATAAAAAGAAAAATGGCAAAACCAGGGCTCGAACCCTGGTCTGCTCATTCACTACACTCAACACACACGGCTAGAACCATTTGCACCCTAGGGATTTCTCATCCCATATAATCCTTTTAACATGTTTCTCCCATTTTGCCAATTAAGGACTGTTAGCTTATTTCTGCTTATTCCACTAGGCTTATTTCTAGTTTCTTATTTTTCCTAAGTTTCCATTAATGTTATAGACTTTTCTATTAAGTTTCACAATTTTCAACATCATTTGGTATTTTTCTTAATTTAATTTCTTTATTTTACAATTTAATTCGTAATAAATTCAAAAATCATCAAAAAAATACCAATCTTTTTTCTGTAGTTTTCTTTTAACATTTTTAATCTAGAAAAATTATAAAATTAGGATTTGGTCTTATTTTTCTTTAATTTGTAAAAAAGGCTCGGGATTTCCCGTGACTTTGCGTTTAGGTAAATTTTCACAAATTTTCTTTTTTCCATTTCATTTAGTATATCATAAAATAGTTTTATGTAATTTTTGAGAATTTTCCAAGTTAATTTGCTATTTTTCTTTAATTTTCCCTTTTTAAATAGTTTTTAATTCATAATAAATAAAAGAAATCCAAAAAAAAAATATAAATCTTTTTCCTGAAATTATTTTTAAGTGTTGAGGACTTTTAGAAAGTAAGTTTGACTTTTTAGGTGCCCTTTTCCTTTATTTTGCCTTTTAGTTGCGTTTATTTCCCGATTAGATTGCGTTTTTAGGATTTCGTTACGTTTTATTTTACGTGTGCTTTAATTAGTTGCCTTACTTGTTTTATTGCTTTATTTGTGCTTATATTTGATTATCTTTAGCATAAACATCATAAAATCACTTTATTCACTATTCACGACACGATCTCGACTTGAATCATGATTCCATTTATACCTTTGTTGGGAAAACGACTCGGGTTTTGCATATTTTCGTTGCAATTCCTTGGACTTAATATATATAATTGATTTTCACGAATTAGGGCCCACCACTTCACATTTTCTTATGCGGTTAAGCCTTCACCGTCCGTCTTCTTGGTTTGTGGGTCATGGCAGGAACAACAACAATGCCAACAGCCTTGCTGGTGCCTTGTTATTCCCGCTGGCCATAGCCTTAGAAGCAACCCCAAGTAAGCGAGTAGGTAAGGGAGGAGGGCATAGGCTAGAAGAGAGGGTGCCAACTCACATCTTATTCGTGAGTGTGAGCTCGGTTAGATGCACCCTTATTTTAGCAAAACAGTTTTTTAAAATAAAATTATTTTGTTATTGTTTTGAAATTTCACACTGTGTGAAATTTCAAGACAATAGCAAAATAATTTTATTTTTAAAAACTCTTTTGCCAAAATCTTTGTCTGATTTTATTTGTGATTAATCTTATTGTTACACATGTTCGTATACTCTATGAAAAGCAAAAGTAGTCATCTACTTTTATATAGATTATATGAAAATAATTTTTTGAGATATATTTCAACATGTTACAGGTTTCAATGCTCCATGGTGTTATCTTACGCTAGATAAAAACGTCTTCACGTTTCGTAAGCACTAAAATTAGTTAATGCTTATGTGTATTACACCTAAAAGACATGTTATATAAACACAATATTTTATGGCATATAATAAATTCCCGCCAAACTTAAACCCTAAATTGTGTCTAAGAGCATTAATAGTGGTAACGTACGTTTTGCGTTAAGGCCCCCATAACGCATGTTAACCTTGCGTTAACCTTTGCGTCCTCCTGCGTTAACCAGGCTTTAACGTGGGACGTTATCCACATAACGTTGCGTTAACATGCTTCAAACGTAAAAAAATAAAAATAAAAATAAAAAATAAAAAATAAATAAATAAATTTGGATTCAGGCCCTTGTAAACGGCTACTAGCCGTTATTATTCAAAAAAAATTACAATTTCACCCTCCAAACGTTAAAATAACGGGTATAAGTGCTANCTCAAGGAAACAACAACGATCCCAACTCGTTTACGAACCTCCTCGGTGGGTGGGGGAACCCATACGCGGGTTCATCATCAAATCCGAATTGGGAGAACCCAAACCTATTCGGTATGTCGAGTCAAGAAGTGTTCCAACAACATGAAGCGTTCAAATGTTGGCAACAAACCCAACAACAAAACACCTTAAACTCCAACTTCCAAAATCTCCAATTCACTCAACAATCCTAACAATCCCAAACGGAAACTAACGAAGTTACCGAAACACCTACGTCTCCTCGAAAGAAAACCAAAGATCGTGTTAAACGAAAGTCCAAAAAAAACAAAGAACCCGTACCAAGCGATGATGATGACGAAAATGAAAAAGGCTACAAAGCCGAACGTTGGCAAGCAAGTGAAGAAAAATTACTTGCAACGTGTTGGGTGGCCGCAAGCGAGGATTCACAAGTCGGTCGTTCCCAAGCCAAAGATACGTTTTGGCAGCGGGTTCAAAATGAGTTCAATAAACACAATCCTCATAAACGCGGCAAAGATATGATACAATCAAAGTGGCGAACGTTGAACCGTGATTGCGGAAAATTCAACACGTGTTTCAAACGTGCCGAACGCGATCAAAAAAGTGGGGAAAATGAAATGGATTTCCTCACACGTGCCAAAGATATCTATCGTAACGAGCACAAAAACTTGTCGTTTAGTAACGAGGAGGCTTGGACTGTTTTGCGTAAACATCGCAAATGGGACTTGCCGGAAATGGTTGATTTAACCGGTGATGTCCCAAGCCAAACAAACGAGGCGTTGTTTGGTCGTGATGCACATCTACGGCCGATGGGAAAAAGCAAGCTTCGAAGAAACAAAGATCCGAGACAACGACAAGCACCGGGGGTGCGAGTACCGGAGGATCTGTTTCGTCGGCCCAATTCGGGGACGCTTTGCGCGAGGAGTATCGGGCTAAACGTGAAGATGCGTCCTTGGCTTACAAAGCAACCGCTGAAAACCAATACTCAGCAATACGGANTCCCTAAGCGTCAAAAATAAGTAATTGTGTCGTGTTGTAACGTTTTTTTAAGTCTTTTTATTTCATTTTTTTTTAATTTCGTAATGTTTTTTTTTTTTAATTTCGTAATGTATTTTTTTTTATTTTATTTCGTATTGTATTTTTAATTTCGTAATTTATTGTTTTTTTTATTTTCCGTAATGTAATATATTTGAAGAATCTTTTATATAATAAAAGAATTACATCATTTCGGAGTTTTTTTAACAAAACAATCTTAGTGGAAAAAAAATTGGACCAATAGCAAAGCTCTTTTTTGACACATAGGCGAAATCGAGCAATATGATTGGCAAAATAAAAAGTCAAAATTGAATTGATTTTGGTCAAACTTTAATAAATTTGGTGGAGAATTTGATTGAGGAAAAAAATACATAAAAATATAGGTGTCAAATTTATGAAAATAAAAACTTAAAAAAATAGGAGGTAATTAATAAAACATTAGTGGTTGAATTTTAAATATATTATATGGAGTTAAGTGTAAAATTATAAATCTCCATGTTTTTTTGATAACTTTAGATAATAAACAAATAACCCCTTACACTTTATACCCCCTACACTTTATAATATGAACTTTGTTTACAATTACATGAGTATTAGATTAGTTTGAGACTTCCATCTATTAAACTTATAAAATTTATAAATGTGCGAATTAGTTTTAATATACGTTAAATACTTTAAAAATTAAATATTAGTTTTAAACTTTCATCTATTAAAATATATTTTTACCGTGTACGTTAATATAAATAAGAACTCATATTATCCTATTTAAAAGCTTAATCTATACGTACAGGGGTTTGAATATTAAATACAGTTAAATTTATTATTAACGGTAATATAAATATCAAATGGTAAGTACGAAATAAATATACGCGATTGTACTTATAACGACTCATGTAATTATTATTTAAAGTTTATATACAGATATTCGGAAAAAACATTTTTAAAAAACTTTACGGAGTATATTTTAACTTCATCAATGCTCATTATGTGCTACTAAACTCGCACATTTTGTACAGCATGATATTAATAGTTAAAGTTAAACAACAACATCAACCTCAATATTAACATCTATGTCAGCTAAACAAAGTTAAATCTTTCATCCAATAAAGTTTTTACAAAATATTAATTGATATTAATACATAATGAAAAACTCATGCATACGTATTAGTTGTACTTATATCACAATTTTCACGGGTAAATTCTTATCTATCCATATAGTAAACAAAATTTTAAAATAAATTTGATTTATGTGTAAACCCATGTGATCAAAGAACCTTTGACCCAATAACATTATAAGGAGACACGCTCAAGAATCCAATACAAGGTCGATGCCACGGTTATATTTACAATTTCTGCTAACTATTTTTCTTACCTTCGCACATGTTGATTCTCTAACTTTTTAAAATATACATAAAATTTGCTGTTTTTAAACGATAATACTATATAATTGAATTTTTCTGGAAAAACCCCGTGCGTGCACGGGTATTATAGCTAGTTAATGTTATGGTTTTTAAAAAAATGAAGTATTAGTTTTAGTTTATGGTTGAAATTGAAAATATATGAAAAGTTGAGTTAAGGTTGAGTTATTGTTATTGTATTTTTTTTTTAGTTAAAATGAAAGTGTTAAAGCTGATGTGGCGCTGAGTTAAGGTATAACTTGTGTTACCACTACTCATGCTCCAACTGTCTATAAATACATAAACCACCGAACACAACGACCCATTTTTATGTTGAATTTCTTTCCAATAATGTTTGAATAGGTCGTTCCTTGTTAGTTGTTTCCACGTGTCAGAGTACGTAATATACTAATATGCGTGGGTCATGATTCAACAAACTATTACTGTACTTTTGAGGAAAATTCTACAAAGCGTAAGAGGATGGCCAAGTATATTAACAATAAGCTTCCCCTTAAAAGTATACTTGCCATTTCTTGAATCCAGTAGGCTCCATGGAGTGATCACTGATGAAGAAAATCAACTATAACTGATTTGATGAAGAAATGGAATCTCCCAACCTCGCCTCTTATGTCTTGCACTATCCTCGTGACGTCCTCTTGACAAACTCCTCATTGATTTATCCAATGAGACACTGAGCACAAATAACGTAACTCCTTCAAGTGATAGCAAATGTACGCATTAAGCACAATAAAATAGATCGTACCCCTTCACTAGAGTCGTCAAGTCTTCGTCACCATACAAACCAAGCAAGTTATCTTAATAAGCTGCTGATCCCTTTAAGATATGATAAGAACACAATACTTGGGAAAATCAATTACAACATCAAACAAGCGATAATCAAATGTCTTCTCAGCAAAAATGATCATGGTTGATAACTCCGTCCTCCCTAACCATTAGTAATCTCACATGACTAGTAGGAACCAAAACCGACCAAAAGAAAAAGTATACAACAAGTCAGCAGGAACCATAAAGACGTCAGCAAGAATCGTATGTATCAGCAGGAACGAATAATCAATCAGCAGAAACGGGTAGTAGGAACTAAAAGTGTGAAGTAAGTTTTGCTGCTGCTGTCCTTGTTCAATTAGTACTGGTTGATTCTGCTGCTCGGCTCCTACTATTAGTTACTTTGTTTCTGCTGCTGATCGGGTCCTACTGATTGGTCATCTTGTTCCTACTGATTCATTATTTTGTTTCTACTGATTCATTATTTTGGTTCTGCTGCTGATCGGTTCCTACTAATATTGCTTATCAATACTGCTTGTATTATTAGTTAAAAAAAAAACAAAAAAAAAATGGCAGAATATGACAATGAAAGGGATGATGCAATATTTCCTTATTTGATGAATGATGAGTACGAGGTATGGGCTATGAAAATGGAACACTGGATCACGAACAATGATATAAATATCTGGAAGGTGATCCAAAATGGCAACAGTCCGAAAAGGACAGGCAGTGATCGCGATGGAAATCTCTTTATTCTTCCTCCAACGACGGCAGCTGAACACATTGCTGTCCAAAGGGAATCAAAGGCAAGAACTACCTTGCTTAAATCTATTCCTTTTGATCATGTAGCAGCTTTCAATTATATGGATGATGCAAGTGCTATATGGGAGGCAATCAAAGCAACAATCTCCATATTTGATATTACAAAACTAACTGAAAACATGTCACACCAATAATAAATCTGCACATCTAACTATTTCCCCTTTTTTTAATCTTCTAATAGGGGTCTTGTGCATCCTCGTAAACGCTTCCCTCCAGTGATGCATGTAGATGGTTAACAACTTCCCTTAACAATAGAACTAACCATCTTAGGAACCAACAAATAATTAATAATAACAATAATATTTTTTTTTCATTTTTTTTCACTTTTTTTTGTTTTTTTTTTTTTTTTTTTTCTTTTTAACTAATAACAACAAGCAGCAGTAACGACAACAGTATCGACAGCAGAAACCAAGTAAAGCACACCAGCAAATTCGTGAATAACGAATTCCCCCCCACACTTAGAACTGAATATTGCCCTCAATATTCAAAGTATCGGGTGTTAAACCAACACTTAGAACATAAGAAGGTAATAATACTAGCCATTATTTAGGTTTATGTACATACATTTTTTTCATAAAGCTTCTTAAATAGAAGCTATCACTATTTTTAAAAGTGATGATGATTCTTTTTGGGTTTTATAATTTTTTTTTGGTTTTTTATATTTTTAAGATAATATACATATATACAACATGTGGGGTATCTCCCCCACACTAGGGTGGTACACACGGGTGAAAACCCATGTTCATGCTACTGTTTTTGTTTCCCGAGTCGCTAGCTTGACTCGACCTCAAATTGAGTTGTTCATGAGGAAGTAAGTGGAAGAAACAATCTCCATCGGACTTTCACTCAAGATGTTTTGATAATCATTTAAGTGCATGAAAGTTCCACTCCGATGAGATATACATAGACACACCCGGCTTACAAATGATACATGAAAATGCCGGGGTCAAAGATAATGTCTTCATTCCCAAAGGAGTGAAGAACAGGATACGGGATAGAATATATGAAGAAAAGGAAGAAAACCATGATAAACATCATGACTAACCCATCATCCTCAATAGGAGAATTCATTGTTTCATGAATCTCGACAGTTAAGCTCGTTTGATCAAGACATATTATGGGTATGTCTAGATCAAAACAAAGGGTATCATACTCCGGAGGAGATATGATATGAGTGAGTTCAAGAGAGAACTCCTCGAAGGTAAATGAATCATATTCAGAATTGATATTAGCGAGCTCCAAAGGAAACTCATCAAATGTAAATGATTCATAATCAGGGAGAGAATTATGAGAATGAGAAGCGGTATTACCACTAATCACCTCTCCCATATCAAAACAAAAGGCTTCCATATCCGGAATAGAATCATCGGACAAAAGGTCACTATCCTTAGTGGGGATAGGAGATGAAATAGGTTTTTCATTGAAAGCCTCGATTTTAGAAATGAGAAGACTGACTTTCAATAATGTTGCACGAAGTGCTTCATCTTTGATTACAGTGTCAATAACTTCATCATTCTCTTCTTCTAAGTTGACTAACTTAGAAGGTAATTCTTCCACATAAATGATGTCTCCACAAGATAACGAATCGTCATCATTAGAATCGGAGAACATCTCAACATGATCTTTTGGGAAGACAAGAGGAGGTGGGATATCACACAAATGCTCAAGAATTCCCTGTGACTCACTCGGGATTGGGACAAGGTTCTCGACACTAGACTTTATGAATACGTCCGATTCCTTTGGGGGAATTGTGTCAAGATGCTCATCCACCATAATAAGAGAGTTAGTGGGAACCTCGGGTGTAATAACAGTAGGTTGAGAGAGTTTAATACTCTCTTCTTGTAGAAGATCGATCAAGCCCATCTAGGATATAGTAATGTTAACGTGCACAGCGGAATAAGAACAAGAATAACATCAACATTACTCCAAGGTTTTCTTTATTGAAAATAAAATAAACTACTACACTACTAATATACACACGCTATAATCGTGTGTCTAGACTCTCATTGAAAGAGTTTTCTATGACTTCAATGCTAAAACCAACGCCCTACCCCTCTTTATATAATAGAGAGGCTAGAGTTTACATAAAAACCTAGCTTACTAATCAAGCTAGCTAACTATTTTATATTTAGGTCCCTCTTGTTTCTTCTTTCTACATTCTTGCTCGTGGTTTTGTAATCTTCAAATCTTGTAATTCTCAACACTTCTTTCCACTCATTTTGGATTTGTGGGATTTCAATCGACGAACTTGATGATTCTTTTGGAAGAATACCAACGGTATCTTCATCATCACTATCATCATCATCGATAAGAGCAGTATCGAGAAAATTAGAATGTGTTTTAACTGCTCTTTGTTCCGCAAGCAATTCTTCCATACTCTTTCCAAGAGGGTTATCCATGGCAAATGGATCTGCCATAGTTTTCCTACTAGAATATGGAATGCATGAAAATTATGGGGATGTGGATGTGTCAAAACCGGAAGTGTCTAAACTAGAACAATGTTCAGGTTTATAATACGGTTGACATTTAGAATCATCATGGGGACCCCCACAATATGCACAAGAAGAACTTGGTGCATTCTGAGCTGCTGTATGAACAGCTTTAGCCAACTCCCCAGTTTGTTTCACTAACTCTAGAATATCTAGAGTAAGGTCTTGCTGGGTTTGCTGAGGAGTTTGATCCATTTGGCACTGTGGAGGTTGGTCTTGATACTGATAGTCGTAATTGTTACAAGGAAATGAATTCCCTGCTTGACAATCAGAGCTGAAATGGGGACCTCCACAGTACTCACAACAGTTAAACTGTTGTTGATGTGAGTCGTCATGTGAATAATATGGAATTTGGTCATTTCCAAAGTCCTGAGTGTTACCAGAAAATTGTTCATAGACAAACATGTTCCCGGTTTGACACTCAAATCCTTGATGAGGACCTCCACAAAACTCACAAGAAAAACTTGGTGTATTTTGATACGAAGCATCATTGAAATTTGGATTATATGATTCTTGCTCGTATGAGTGTGATGGGTAGTTGGAAGAGTCGTTGAATGAGTTCGGATTAGGATCATAAGCGAATGAATTCCTCGAACCACAAAACAAACAACTTCCGTTATGAATATCATTACCACATTGTTCACACATACACCAACGGCATGGTGAACCAAAGAGAGGTTCACCACAACCAACACAAGGAATGAACGATTCCATTCGAGAGGTATGCGAAGGAATCAGTTCATACAACGAATCAGCAATACCAACACGGTGATCTGAATGTTTATCAAGTCTTGAAGAACATTTTGAAACATCCCGGAGGTGGGACAAGTGGAGTGCTCTGAGAGCTAGGAATTTCCTCCACTTCCGTTATGACCTCTGGTTCTTGTTCTTGAGAAATGTAAAGATTAGGCGAGTCATTCTTTGTAGTCACCGCACTAAACTCTGCACGATTGCTCCTAACCGTAAATCCTGAAAGGTTATGATCAATTATAGATGGCCTAGGAGCAATTGTGGGTTTAGATTTTTGGATAACCGTGGGTTGGACGTATTTAGTACTTCCATTATCAGAGGAAAGTACCTGGTCCTTTGTCACCCCGGTCTCCCATTCCATTTCCCTCACTGGAGAGGGAATAGGAATCAATGGATCATCACGATCAACACGAATTCTAGAAATCTTGGACAAGGCTTGAAGTTTTTCAAGCGCGATTAAGAAATCGGAGTCGATAGATGCCATATAGAAGAAATTAGAATCAAAAATGGATAGAGGGTAAGAAATGAAGAATCAAAAAGTAAGGGGGTAAAGATGAATATTTTTGGTTTTTTGGTTTAAAAAATTTTCTTGAAATAAATTCAAGTTTCACGGGAACTTAACCCAATAATCCCAAATGAGTGGCTTCTTTATAAAAGGTAGACCACTCACAGAGACACAAAGGATGAAGTTATATTCTTTTGTTGTGAACTTATTTGGTTTACAACAGCGTTCCTTCCACGGAAAACTGAGGATGTGGTACCGTATTTTTCTTAGTTTTCTTTTTCTGAAATACTTGGTGACAAGTATTTCTTTTTCTGATATATATATATATTAAAAAGAAGAGAAAAATATTTTTGGATTATATATTGTTTATGGAATAAAATATATGATATATATATAAGGGGTATATACGATGGGTAGAAATTCAACAATACTGATTCGTCAAGAACTCGTAGTACGCAGCACACCTCCCCGGCAGCGGCGCCAAAAATTGATTGGCTCAGAACCAACAGGTATTATTACACAAGCTAGCCACTTGTGAATGGCTAACCGTAATAGAGATAATGATGAGACGAAAAATGTTACGTTTTTAGGGGTCGGTTTGAGTCCTAATTCGTATGTTTTTTGTTTGGATTTCACCCAAAGTCGTTTCTTTTCTCATTTTAGGTACTTTTGAAGGGAAAATCACAAAAGAAGCATTTTCGGGCGTTTTCGGAGTGAAAAAGTGCGGAAAACAACAAAAACTCAAAAGACCTTGAAGACTACAGAAGGTGACGCCGTCACACTCTACAAGGTGACGCCGTCAGGAACAAGTGAAGTCCAGAATTGGAAAAATACTCGTGACGGGTCAGAGAGTCCAAGAGGAGTTCCGTAGTGCCAAATGTGACGCCGTCAACCAAGGGCCGTCAGATCTGAACCATGCAATTATGACCACGTCAAGGAAGGCCGTCAGGAAAACCTGTATGTGACTATATACGCCGACTGACAGCGTCAGTCCTATTGGGCTGACGCCGTATCAGTCCTGCTATTATATTCGTAAATAGAGATTTATATATAATAGAACGATTATTTCTTTTTATTTAAAATAACCTAATGAATCACATTAAAGTCGAATCTTCTGAGTGGAGGAACTCTTAGGGTTAAAACCCTTTGTAGAACTTTTATTAGAGATCTCTCTCT
>LBNU01008210.1:2706-27634 GCA_014162995.1 Artemisia annua
AATAAACGTATCGGCAAAAACTAGACGCCTCGATTGCGCATGTTGGAAATGACGATTTAACCTACAATAGACTTTCCTAACAAGTAGAATGCAAAGGCAATGAACAACCACCCACACCCAAGAACAACAACATGTCAATCATACAAACACATCATCTATTCGCCAAATCGAAGGAACAAAGAATGATGAACTGCCAACCAATGCACTTCTCAGCGGAAATAGAACTTCATTATACAAACCATCGCACGTACCAATCCTGAACAATAATGTTGAAGTTTAATCAGATAAAGTACGAAGACCGCTCACGTCCACAATAGGCCTATATCAATCTGACTAAATTCTCAATTCCGGGTCTATATGGCCTAGGGGTTGTATCGAAAAAGTACTTAGTATCCAACATAGTCTATCGTATATTTTTATTGATCATTTAGCTAAAAAATAGCCAAAGCAAATGTCATGTTGACTGTCGATTCATTATCACTAAAGTCGAAATCATAGAACTCAAATGTAATAGGTTACAATTAGAAGCGTTTAGAGAATTATAATGTTATTTATTCATCTCTAAGAAAGTCTAAAGGGCCAAACTCACGTAACTATCAGAATCAACTAAGACTTGTATGCATCTATATAAATTGTATTGTATAAACCTCCATTTGTGAGAGGTTGAGATCATTTGGAATAAACACATAGTAATATTTCACACACACTTGATCCTCCCATCTCTCTCTCTCTATATCTCTCTTTCTCTCTCTAAGATTTGATGAAGAAGGTCGTGATTTAGGTTGTATCCAAGGTCCTACACTTGGTATGCACCAAAATAAAAGTATGCACCAAAATAAAAGTATGCATTTGAACTTTTCTCAACTTAGATATCGACAATCTTTTATGATTATCCCACTAACGGTGACTGACATCATTATTGGCCCGACACATCTATTTTTTCTCTTAAATCTCTAGATTTAACATAAAGGAGTCGCGACAAAAAATTTTCTGTTAAATCTCTAGAATTTTTTTTTTTTTTTTTTTTTTTTTTTTTTTTTTTATTATTATTATTTTTTTAATGAGAAATCAATCTTCGGTAGAAAAAGTTTATCTATACACTAAAACTAAAATTGCATATGCTGGAAAAATCAAAGAAAAGATAAAATATAAGAGAACTACACTTTCAAAAAAAATTACATAAAAAATTTGTATATATACTATTAAACATACAATGTATACTAAATATGTAATAGGTATAAAGAAAAAATAATAAATATTTGACTCATCACATGAGCTCATAGCCCATTATTATTAAAAAAAAAATAATAAAAAAAAATAAAAAAAATCAAAAGATCACACAATATATATGAGTAAACTGCAAAAAATAGTTCATGAGTTGTCATTTTCGTAAGTTATGCCACTGAAAAGATAATTTTGTAAATTATGCTACTAGTGTGCATGTTTCATTGCAAATTGTGTCCCTTGCCTAATGATCATTAGAAAATTCTCATTAGTCACTGCTCTAACCCATGCGAAATGACTATTTTAACCTCTTCTTTATCTCATTTGGTCTTCATTTCATTTTAAATACATTTTAATTTTATCCAAGTGAATCACACATCAATTTTAACCATTAGTTTCAACCAAATTAACCTAGTTATGATCACAATAACATCAAGAACACAATTATCAATTAAGTTTTCTTCCATTCCACAAGCAGCAACAACTATATTTCAAAATAAAAAATGGCGGGAACTAGCACAAACACTTCAACAAACATAGTCAAAGAACAAGTCACATCAAATCAACCATTGTTTCTATAGCAAACTGATTAAAACACATATATTTGAAATTCATAGATGTTCTAAAACCATATTACATCAACATAGTAAAAACTAAAATTAGGCAAACTAAAAGTCAACAAAGCAAACTGGTAAAGAAACATAACCATATCTTGCAAGATAGATAAGAAAGATTTCATGATTTTTTGGCTCCTTCCTGCATGAGTTGCACGATAAAGTTGTTAATTGATATCCACATGTGGCGTGCCTCTTCCTAAAACACGCGTAGTTCCTCATGACCCTGAAATGTATTTTTGCAACAATGACAATCAAACGCATGTGGCTCTGGCATTGGTCGAATTGGTGGTTCAAGGTCAGCTAGGTGATACCATTCTGAAGACCCTTCTAATTTTCTTGGGTAATGGACCGCATGGTTGTGATCGTTTTTTTTAGTTTGTGGATTGTGCATCCATGGTGAATGAGTTAGATGAACAAGATTGTTGAGATGAGAGTTAACAATGCAAATGAAGTAAACAAGTTGTGAGAAGTAATTAAGTTGATGAGATGAGATGGGTAGGTTTGTGTAATTGTGCGAAGTAAATGAGACTCGGACTATGTTTGACTACACAAAGGGTGCCGTGAGTTATTTTCAAACTAGGTGAGAAAAACTATGACTTACTAGTGAAGTAAATTATCCTTCCTTCCTACTTGTCTAGTGAAGTAAATTCTCATACCAACTTGTGTAGTGAAGTAAATTCTCCTTCCTTCCACCTTGTCTTCCAACCTAGATATAGCACACCTTCCAACTACAAAATTGAAGAGAAAGAATATGGTTGGTAATGATACATCCGTAGATGTGTTGGATGATATCAGTGAATCAAGTAAAATGACATGCTTTGACTATTATTTGCAAGATCAAAATAATGTTGGTTTAACTTTTGATACAAGGCCTAAACCGAATGGAGAAAGTATGTGATATTCCTATTGGAAGCATGGATATAGAGGTAGAGGTGCTTTTGCAGTTTCTCGAGTTGGTGGTGCAGTAGCGAAGGTGGTGGTGTTGTGGGCTTAGGTGTTAGAAGGGACATAACTAGAGGGGGTGGTGCAGTGGGTAGTGGAGATGGAAGTGGGACAAGAACATCTCATGAAGAATGGGAAGAACAAAACATGAAGAATGGAAGTGCACATGGTAGTGAAGAAGAAGAAATTGAAGGACCAAGTCAAGCAATTGGAAGCCAAGAAACTTCATTCAAAAGGACCAAGTCAAGCAAGTGAAGGACCAAGTCAATCATGTAGGTTCAGGCCATGTTACTGTTTTTGTTGGTTTTATGAGATAAATAAAATTCTTATTTCATGGTTGATCATTTATCTATAATACAAGAAACAACTTTGTAGACTTCTTTACTTTTAGGCAGGCAACCAACAAGTATACAGACAATCTGATATGGAATGAATAGGGAAAATACAAAGTAACCAAAACAAGTTGCACTACGAAAAGGGTACAAAAGATAGAGAACTGTTACAGCAACTACCATCCAAATATATAATTAAAAACAACTTAATACAACAATATCATTAGTTAGGAGGAAAGGTTCAGTGTATTTTGACTCGTTCCTTCATGAGCTCCACGAGATAGTTATGAATGCTTGTCCACATGAAGCGCGCCTCTTCCTTAGTATTTCTCACAAAGCTGAAATGTATTTTGCCAACACTAACATTGAGAGAAATGTGGTTCTGACATTGGTCGAAGTGGTGGTTCAGGGCGGCCGGTGTGATACCATAAAGAAGAGCCTTCGACAATTCTTTTGATACCATAGGGGCGTGGTTTTCCTAAATTCGTGGATTATTTTAAGTTTTTGGATTGTGTATCCATGGTGACTGAATTTGATGAACAAGGTTTATGAGATGGGAGGCAAGGATGTAAGTGTAGTGTGTTGAATATAAAGTAGTAAAAAGAAGAGACCTTTGACTAGTGAATGAGTAGGTTAGTGTTTAAATGCAAGAAGTTAAGAATCTGCAGTCCAATATGAAATGATTTAACTGCTATTTGACAACTATACAGTCCACTATAAATGAGTAGACATTCTGCAATGGTGTATGTTGAAATTAAAAAGTCAAAATGGGTAAATCTAAACACACCTAAATTGTATATGCAAATGCAAACTGCAAACAGCAGTTTGGTTACTCATTTTTTAGTAACTGTTAGACTTTTAAAAGTCAAAATGGGTAAATTCAAACACCCCCTAAACTGCAAATGCACACACAAACTGCAAAATGCAAACGAAATATCTCTTAAAAGCAAGGTTGTAAAAATCGCTAGGCGCTAGTGAGGCGGTCGAGTAGGGCCTAGCGATTAATCGGTCAGGCGGAGATTAATCGGAGATTAATCGGATTGGAATTTTTATTCAAAAAATTGTAATTTTAGATATTATATTATATTATATGTATGAGATAAGTATAATGCATCAAAGTTCAAATATTTCAGGTGTTCAAATATAAACATGATGCATAATTCTTCAAATTTCAAAGTCAAATATAGATATTACTCGGTTTGTTGACCATTTTAAGCGATCTTTGACTGATTTTGTCCGATTAATCGGTTTGTTGACCGATTTTAAGCGATTTTGACTGATTTTTAAGCGATTTTGTTAACCGATTTTTAAGCGGTTTTTTCCGATTAATCCGATTAGACCGATTTTGTCCGATTAATCGGTTTGTTGACCGATTTTTAAGCGATCTTTGACCAAAGCGATTAAATAGGCCGATTATGATAAATCAAGGCGCTTAGTGAGCGATCAGCGATTATGCAGGGATTAATCGGCCGCCTGGGCCGATTTTTACAACAGAGCTTAAAAGTACTAAACACAGTTTGGTTACTCATTTTTTGGTAATTGTTGACTTTTAAAAGTCAAAATAGGTAAATCCAAACACCCCCTAAACTGCAAATGCACACACAACACAAACTGCAAATGACTAATTAAAATAGACCAGTTATATTAAGAATATACATGAGAAAGGATGTTTTAAAAGATTACATATCTGATTACATAGAAAAGGACAACACGAAATGTAGACCATTATCCTGCATTTAGTTTCTCATTCTGTAATGAAGTGAACAACACTTAGAACCTCTTTTTGAGAGTTGGTTCTTTAAACTTTGCTCTTAGGCCAAAGATGCTGCCGGTTACACTCAGAGGCCTTCCCTTCCTCTGCTTACACTCGAGGACTTTCCCTTCCTCTTCAACTCTGCAACTACTACTGGTACCCTCATTTTCCAACTTTGATCTTCATGTCTCAGAGGCAATTCTGATACCCTTTACTTGCAACCTTGTTGTTCGTGTGCTTTTTCCTTTAAAGGAATCATCCTCATTAGCTTCACTGTCAGTTGATGACACAGATAGAGTGTCATCATCGGAAGTAGTCTAATTTCCAGAAGCTACAATATCCTCATATAATGATAAATCAGATGTACTGTCATCATCAGATAGAATGATCACTTCAGGCTGAATTGACTTTCCTTTCGATTTGATATCTACAAAGATTAAACAAGAAAGAAAAACAATAATACAAACTGTAATATTCACTTCCAAAAACACCCCATTAAGAGCTTGAACACTTTTACCTTTATTCCCTAGCATTTCATTCTTTGTCCTAATAAACAGCTCGTCAAGAAACTCATCTAGATTTTCGTCTGTAATGGTATTGTATGGCTCATATCTTCCTTTGATCTGATGCAATACTTCATCATTCAACTCCATATTACACCATACTTCTGTATCATTCAACAAGTCATGTGATGACTTTGGAAAACTATAAGCGGGGTTGAATAGTTTTACCGTTTTTAAATTTAATTTGCTTTGAAACAATACGTGATATTAACTAATGTAAATAATAAAACGATAAGTAAAGTGCAAGTAAAGAAAGAAACAATCAAACCACAACACGGATGTTTATAGTGGTTCGGTCTGCAAGGACTCTTTTTCCTTGCCCTACTCCACTCCCCAAGTATCCAACTTGAGAGTATCCTTCACTAATCAACAAGCTCCTTTATCTGGTAGAGAAAATCTTACACGTCCCTTACACAAGATAACTGACACAAAGCTAAATGTCGAGTTGTTTTACAAGGGTACAACCACTCCCGTAACTCTTTGTATTTTAAGGATTAAAAAACTAACCAATCACTACAGAAGGTTTATGATTGTTTGGTACAAACAATGATGTATGAATAACAACAAATTCACACAACACAAATGAACAAGTCTTGCAACGTTTCTTTAAAGCTTGAAATGGTTTGATCTTCTTGCTACAAAGGAGTTTACTAAAATGAAATATGAATGAGTTAGATATAAGAGAGAATGTATGATGTTGTTTTTATGCTTGTAAGTGATGAGAAAACATCAATGTTTGGCTTGCTATTTATAGGCAAAACAACCTGAGCAAGCCACGGATGGGACGGAACCAAAACAAGGGTTCCGTCTTTGTTGCTATTTGGTTCCGCCAGTCCCTGCAACAAAATCTCAAAAAATCTTGATCAAATCTAACCAAAATATTTCCATATTTTTTCAAGGATTCTATGAGTGAAGATCTAAACAAAATATATATGAAATCTTCCACTGATCTTCACAATCTAACAAAGATATCAAAGTGATGCATGCCATAATGTAATCATATATATCTAAATAGAATTAAACTATAATATGAAAATGTATGTTTGTAAAATGTATATGTCACTTAAGTGATGTTTAGCTAGTTTCTTGAGTTACTAAAAATGTTTGGTTACTTATGTTATTATAAGACACATTTATTAGTACTTAAATAAACTAATTTTACTTGTATATCTTATATGTCACTTTACTTGTTTTTGTGACACTTTTGTCAAAATGACTATATTACTATTTATGAACAAATAATTTGTAACTTATGTTAAAATCTATTTTTGTTCTAAGAAAAACTTATGACTATATATATAAAAGACTTTAACTATTTATGTTTTGCTAAAATAAAGTTTATATTTGTCGTTAACAAACTATCGCAAAGATCGTAAAATACAAATAACGTTTTGAACGATATTTGTATTAACAATATCCCCCTTTTTGTTGGGACAAAACATAACATTTATTTTTAAGCAAAAGGATTAATGATGTGCAAGTCTTTTAAAAATATTGATTAAACTTATTTTTATGCAAAACGTTGGGAAAAAGAGGTTGCACTAAAAATGTTAATTGTAAATCTAAGTTTAATATTTTCTCCCTCTTTTTGTCGAAACAAAAAGAATAGAAGTAATGTGGAATGTGGTGCAAGCCCGAGCTTGATTAGCTCGTCCTTGGCCAATACTCCCCCTTGTTGGGGTGCCAAGTATATGGATTTTAAATGCTACAAAACAAAAAGTTAGTGAAACATGGTCCAAACCAATAATAGTAAGTACATTATAATCAACCAAGAAAAAAAATAAAAATGCAACCAACACACAACATAGAATAGAACATTATCCATTCAAGTAAAATTCATTTTGACTAAGGTCAAAATAATGGGACAAGAAAGGAATAAAAAGTCCTATATCTAAAAATAAAAAAATAAAAAAAGATAAAAAATAACAAGGAAGTGAAAAATACGACAACTACAGAAAAAAATCCTAGTTAAAAGTCCTAAGTTATTGGTTCCTCCTAGTAAACTCTATTTTTGTGAAGGATGGGAAATAGTGTTTAAACGGTCGAGAATGTGATTGAGGATGAACCTCATTTTATCTTGGAGTTCATGGACCATTATTTTGGTCCTTTCGCTAATTCTAATGGCCCTTTCACACTTGGTACAACCATGGCAGGGAAGTCAGGTGGAAGAGGTAAAGATGGATTATCATTTGTTAGTGGTGGTGGATTGGTTGATTGAACATCATGGGCTTGAAAAGTGTTGGATGGTGGTATGGTGTTGACATTGTTGTTGCTAGAGAACAAGACTTCTTGCAAGTGAATGGCTTCTTGAATGTAGGATCCTATCATGTTTTTGAAAGTGAGAAGGCCATTCATTTCATTTCAGATGTCTTGGGTGCTTGGAGGATCAATCCACATTGATTCCTCTATTTCCTTATAGGTGGGGAAAACGGATTGTGATTGTTGAGGTTGTGGTGGTTGATCATTTTGGGCATGATGAGGTTCTCCATAGAGTAGCCCATGTATGTCTTTGAACAAGGGATGAAAAAGTAGAGGTTGAGGATGATGGGGTTCATCATTGATGGGCACATTGGGTGTGAATGAAGCTCGAGGTGGGTGATTTACCATTCTTTCAACGAAAGCAAATGATGGTAGTGGTGGTGGATTTATGGATCTTGGAGGTAGGTCATCTAAGGTTTCCATAAATGGATGAGGTGAAGTTGGTGGAGTTGCAAAAAGTTCCATTGTTTCTAGTTTGGGTGACTTTGGTGGTGATGGTAACTTTGGTGGTTGACATGGTGCCGGAGGGGGTGTGGTAGCTACCGGAGTTTTTATTGGTGGTGGAGTTGTGACTATGGTTTGTGATCTTGTTGGACGTGTAGGAGTGGTGAGAGTTAGGAAATTTTTATCTCGGATGGGAGATGAGATGGTTAGGGGTGATGAATCGGATGATGGGGAGGTTAGGTTGACAAAACAACAAGGTTTAACACTAATCCTTGCGATTCGTCTAGGTGGTCTTGAGGCTGGTGATGAGTTGTTTGACTTTGTCATTTTGAACAATGCTTATGAAATGCTAAAGATCAAGAGAAATGATAGTGAAGGTATGAAAAGTCTGTATCTAAGATGTACTAATTTATAATGGTGAAGATTCATGGAAGAGTGTGTTTGGATTTGATGTTGAACCATACAAGATGGAGGTTCCAAATGATTTTGAAGTGTTAAAGATGAATGTCTAATCATAAAAGTCAAGCCAATGGAGAAGGTTGAGTGATTTAGGAAGGATATGCACTAAATGCATTGTACTCAGTGCAAGATCTTTGTGGTCAGAGTGTCCATGGATGGCAAGGAACCAAAAAAGTAGACCTGGGCCTCCCCCGCTTTCAGTTAAGGCCAGACAGAATTATCTTACCTTTCTCTTTTGTCAGTCTTTGAAGTTTCCTTTCTTTGAAAACCAAGGATGAAGCTAGAATGTGGAGTACGGACTTATAATGCTTCCCAATTCCACTAGCATAAAAGAGTTTATTCAACTCCTGAGAGATTCTATAGTTCCTGAGCTTGAGAGATTCTATAGTTCCTGAGCTACCCCAATTTGATGAGAATGAGGGAAGAATCCTTCCTTTATAGAGAAAGGTAACTTGAGTTAGTTATGGGATTTTTTTAATTTTTGGTGGGAAATGGTTTCCTATTGGTTTTAGTGAGCTAAGAAGGTCCTAATGTGATTAAGAGATATTAAGAAGTATCTTAGAAACAAAGTTGGACAATTTTTGGTGTAGGATTAACCAGAAATTTAAAAATTTGAAAAAATATAGCTGTTGGCTGGCGGAACCCTTCAACAACACAGACGGATCCCTAAAAAGGGTTCCGCCTGATCCTTTGAGTCATTTTTGGCGGAGCCAAAAATTTATACTGACGGAACCATATAATTGGTTCCGCCGTATCCGCCGATCCAAAATCCTTAACAGAGGGCTTGTTTGAACCCCTGAACCCCGTTCAAATCTCGTAAAATTTCCTAAAACATATGTAACTAATTAAGACTGATTGGGAAATGACAAAAATACATGTATAAACACACTTACAGATGTAGATCAAACAAGCGCTAATATTTATCACTATAAAACTGAAAAAAGTGGAAAATTGATAACATCAAGTTGTTATCCACCTGCATGATATCGTTAGTACATATAATCGTTAATAGTCAAGTTATCATCCTAGAGAAAGACAAGTACATAATACATCATTGTTTAACACCAAATGTATCAAACGCTCATAAACCCGCTCACTGCCTATCTAGTTTCTTGTTGATCTTGGTAAGGAACCTTCCAAGGCACTTGAACATTCCCCTTGTTTGCTTGAATTCTTCAGATTGATTATCAATTATTGATAGTTGTTGGAAGTATTCAAGAGGAGGGAGCCTAGAGTTGGGTAAACCATCATCCTCGCTCATTGATGATGATGAAGAGGAAGTAGGAGGGTGAGGACATTTACCTTGAGTGTTAGCTACTCTTTTGTCACTCAAAGGAACAAAGATGTGAGGAATTAGAGAGTAGTCCAGACAAAACCCTTTGGCATTAGGTGGAATGGGTGCAAAGGCTCTAAAGAGACGGGAGAGTAACATCCCATATGGAAGAGCAGTGGTTCCTAGCAAGGGTATGTCGGCCATCCTTTTGGCCAAATAGTAAGCCAAATTGAAGGGTTGACGAGTTGACAAGCTATAGAGCATGTAGCAAAGGCAAGTATTAATGTAATCACGGTTTCTTATGGTGCACATGACATTGGCCCTATGGACTTCTTCCCATTTCTTGAATTAAGGTTTGAGTTCATTGAGTTCCATGCCCCAAGGGTCTCGGTTGACTTCATTACCTGCACGGGTTCTCCTACTGTCTGAGGTTCTTGGAAGAAAGAGGTGTTCACGGCTGATTTCCTTGGAAACCAAAGGAGAATCGTATGGATGGATACGATCAAAAATTGAGTCAAGGGTTGTAAGGGACAATTTATCCGAATAAAGGCATATACCTCTATTGGGAATCCAAGGACTTGTGCAAATTGGTCAATCGGTATGTTGAAAGTGGTGTGGTTTACCATGAATGATAATGACATGAGTCCTTGATCATTGGTGTGGAGGGTTATGGATGCATAAAATTCTAGGATGAATCTAGGACAAATAGGTTTGTCAATGTTTAAGAGACAATCAAAGTTGATGTGGGCTAGTTGTTGGCGAACGTTTGTTCCTTCTAGAAAGGATGGATCAATGGTTCTACCCACTACTAGAAAAAGGGCTATCCTTGACTCCAAATGCGAGTCAAGAAGAGGTCTTATGACGCGCAAATGCGAGTCAAGGATGGACCAGTCATAAATCTTCATGACTCGCATTTGTGCGTCATCCCTCTATGACGCACACTTATGACCCACGTTTTATGACTCTCCTTTTTGCGTGTCATAAGCTATATATATATATTTTTTTTTAAATAATTTTTTCCAGTTCCTAATTTTCTATTAAATGACAATTAAAAACCTGATAATACAAAATTAAAAACACAAATGTCAAATATCCACCTAATGTCATTCTAATCCGCAACAACAACATATTTAACCACAATTGCTTATTGATGAAAATCAACCTGTACAAGTAATCCTAAAAAACACTTGTAGTTAATATAAACAATTTTATACTTGACAATGACACAAGCTATATGGGCTGGTAAGGTGGATCCCATCAGAACACCAAGCTCCTTGTATCTCTACTTCAACCTCTTTGACAACCCCTGATCCTACACATGACCTGCAATATGCATGCACCAAATGATTTTAAGCACATTATCTCATTGATCTAAATTCTAACAATTGTAAACTTGAGCTATTACCTTTCATTCAAAAGTCAAACCTTGATAATATGGCCCAACCTAGCATAGAACACGGAGCCATATCAGTTTACATTACTACAATAAAAGAAAGAGATTAAGGAATTATATGAAGCTATTACCACCAATTTATTTAAAGTTGTGAGTTAAGGGAGAAAAGGAATGAAGTTTCACCCACATCTATGTTGTGATGAATCCCTGTATTGGTTTGGCTTCTAGAGCTGAAATTGCATAGTGCATTCACGGACTACTTTTCGTTTATTTCCCTCCGTTGCTAAAGGTATGCCATTTAAAACATCTATATCTGCAGATATATAACAACATTTAGTGAAGACCATTTTCCCTTTTCTGGGTGTGAAACTTTTAAAAGTTCCATCCATTAAACTATGGATCATACCCTACCCATCCAAAGACATGCTCTCATCAGTTTGCAGGTTCCAAAATATTTGTACCTGCATTTACATTAAAACTTAAATAGTTCAGTAATCAACAAGACTATAACAAAAGCAACTACCATCAACTTAGATTAAACCAAGCATGGTATCATAGTCGCAAAATGTTACAACAATATCAACCAAACGTTAAAACACTATAAAAATCTTCATGAATGAGTTAGAAACCTGAACTTCTGAAACAGTCCCAAGGATTGGAAAGCCTGCACAACTTAGTGTGTTATGGGCCTTAGGTAATTAGATAGGGTGATAGAGCTATGTCTTTTGGTCGTTTCGCCGGGTGGCGCACCTCATAACTCATCCTGATGAGTAAATGAGAGCCAAAATGGCGTAAGGTGTCAAAATCTGCACACCAGATTTTAATCAGAAAACGTTCATGGTTCTGGTCATTTCTGGAGCTCGGCCCAGTTTTATGAAATGTAGGTAAGACATAAACTTAAATGTAGCCGCAAACGGCGCATCAACCGGAGTTGTAGAACTCTAGATATCGCCGAAAAGGCGGGACTGCAGTGAGCTGTTCCAAACAGCTCATGTATGCAGTAAATAGACAAACAAAACACACCCTATTATGCAGAAAATAAGCACTGAAACGCACCCTTTTGGGGCTGAAATCAGCAGTCCATATGCACCCTTTACTAGTTTGAAGCCCAAGCAGTTTCCAAATCAAATGAAAACGCAGAAAACAAAATTAAACTAAACGCACTCTTGTGGTTTTGTTTTTGGGTCGATACCTCACAAGACACAAAGAAGCTCTTGGAGCTTATTAAATAAGTCATAAGTTTCAACACGAGTCCAAGGATAAGCTAAGTGAGTTAAGCTTCCCTTTTTCTGTTTTTCTATGTATACTTAGAATTAAATAAGACCAGTAGTAAGCTTACTCCAAATAAGTTATAAGAGACTAATAAGTTAAAGCAAACACACCCCTTGCGATGTGGCTGTGAACGGGCAAACCAAACGCACCCCTTGGGGCTGAGATACGCAAAAACAACACCCCTTTGGGGTGGGGTGGACTGCAGTAGCAGACCAACAAACACCTCTTTGGTGCTTCTATGGTTCGAACAAAAGAAAACATTCATCCCTTTGGTTTCTCTATTAAACCGATTACAAACAAATACCACCCTTGTGGTTTTGTTTAAGAACCGTCAATAAAACAACCCCAACAATAACCCTATTGGGGCTGCCATGGCTAGGACCAAGCACAACCAAAACCCAAGTAGTCTCAGCCCAAACACAACGGGTTCGACCAAAACAAGCATAAACACCACTTCTTATAACCCCTTTACCACAAGAAATATAACTTGTGACTTGTCCTACCTTCGATTTCACAAGACCGAGACGTGAGAACTCCAAAAATATAAAAGATGTGATTTTTGGGGTGGTAACGAGAGTAAAAATAGGGGGATAGGGCGCGTGTGGTAGTAGATCAAAGAGATGAGGTGATGGGGGTTCCAATGGTGGTGGCGGTGTGTTATGGGAGGCGGCGGTGTGGCGGCTGTGGTGGCCGGAGACGAGGGCGGCTAGGGTTTGTTTGTGATGATGATGATGATAATGGATTAGAGAGAGAGTGTGTGTGGGGTGATGTTGTGTTTGTTTGTAGCTAACTCATACAAAAAAAAAATAATAACAATAATAACAAATGGGAGGGGCGCTAGATGTGGTCCGTGTTTTTTAAAAAATTTGAGATATGACACGAATTTTATGACACACAAAAATGCCTGTCGTCTAGCCTTCAGATTTTACAATTTATGACAGTTTTTTTATGACTTACAATTTTGCGTGTCATTATATTGTGTGCGTCATAAAATGCGAGTCAAGGATAGACCTTTTTCTAGTAGTGACCCTCATGAACATAACATTTTTCTAGACCCATAAAGATTTTGACTTGTGCGGGAGTAAGGCCCTTAGTCTATGGTGTTTGGGAAGGTAGTCAAGGGTGTCTTTGTGATCATAGAAGGTTGCGGGAGGCATGTTTGATCCTAGAAACAAAAATATCACATTTTAGTCTAACTTAACGATAATTTTGACATTGATGTTCTAGTGTGTGTCTATATGATGACAATGTGGAGGTGCGGTTATCTCGACTCCTTTTAATGCATGAAAATTTTTATTTATCAAATTTTGTTATAAAATGAGAGATAACCCAAACACTCCTTATTCAATGTAGTTTGGGTTGAATGTACCCGAAAATACATATTAGTTATGTATTTCCTTTAGCATTCAAGAGACATTATGCAAGTGATGTTTTAAACATAACGTTTTTCATTTGTATGAACAATGTAAAGAAATATTTGTCCTAATTGTGAGAAGTTTTTACAAAAAATTGCCATGGGGTTTTTAGTGAATTATGATAATGTTTAACAAGATTCAATTCCTAACTAAGGGAAAACATGATTAGTTATGTATTTTTCTATAAATGCTCTATATGTTTTTTCAAGATAATGCATAAACCCCAAGTTTTAGTTTTGTACATAAATAGAATTCCTAGACATAGATCAGGAGTGTAAATGTGTTTAGAATACTTACAATGTTGATTGGAGCACAAGATGGTTGAAGAAGAACCTTAATTTTGGTATTGGATGTGTTTTGGAGTGAGTTGTAACTGTTGATATGTCAATTGTGGAAAACTAAAAGGGGGGTTGAATAGTATTACCATTTTTTAAATTTAATTTGCTTTGAAACAATACGTGATATCAGCTAATGCAAATAATAAAACGATAAGTAAAGTGCAAGTAAAGAAAGAAACAATCAAACCACAACAAAGATGTTTATAGTGGTTCGGTCTGCAAGGACTCTTTTTCCTTGCCCTACTGCACTCCCCAAGTATCCAACTCGAGAGTATCCTTCACTAATCAACAAGCTCCTTTATCCGTCGGAGAAAACCTTACATGTCGCTTACACAAGATTACCGACATAAAGCTAAATGTCGAGTTCTTTTACAAGGGTACATGATAACATCAAATAGTTCCGTGATTTTAGTGTTAATTTCCCCCTAATATTCTCATTTTTTGTGTTATTTTATAATGATATATGCTTTTATTTGTTTATTTTCTGTTTTCAGGACTAAGATGAGCAAAGAAACGAAGAGAAGCGGAAATGAAAGATTTTATATGAATATTATTGAAGTATGCACTATCTGTACTAACTATGGCGTAGAGGTTTATTATACCTACGCCGTAGCTCACTCAGAAGACCAGAATGAAGTCCACTAAGACCTACGACGTAGTCCACGTTATGACTACGGCGTAGTTTATCCTGCAAGACTTCTACGGGCGTAAAAATTATTCAAGCTACGCCGTAGGTCCCCAAATCAAACAGTAATTAACATCCGTGATCCTTGAAGAAACTACGACGTAGTTCCCCAAATAACTACGCCGTAGAAAGTGCCAGTAGAAGATCTACGCACGTAGCACTTGATCAAACTACGGCGTATTTGAGTATTACAAAGGCTACGGCGTAGTCAACCCTAGAGCTACGCCGTAGCAGAGTCGGGCACTATATATACCAACCCTAAATTCCGAATTTTATATCAATTCATTCTATACCACTCCACCACATAGAAGTCCATAGGAATTCAAAGAGTAAGGAGTACGTCATTCCACTTGCATACAAGTCATCTCCAAGGGAGGAATCACTCTTCAATCATAAGTTTATCCATTTATAATTCTTGTGTTGAATTTATGTTTTCATTCACAATGTTGAACATGATATTTTCTGCGTTTATATATGAGTGGCTAAACACCTCTTGGTGTTAGCCTTGTTATGAAATTATTATTGCCATGATTTAGTTTTCTCGCATCTATTATCGTTTTGTTTGTATACTTTCTTAGCGTGTCTTGGGACACGTTAGCTTTGGTAGCATTAATGATTGGCAATTCCATTGAGGCTAGGAGAATTGACCATATGACCCATAGCAGATAAGGGTGTGACTAGGTGGTAGAAATATCACCATACATGTGGGAATTTGACCATAAAGACCACTACCAATTAGATGGGCTTATTTTGTGTTCATATCATTTGCTTATAGCTTAATATTACTTCTGTGATCATTGTGTGGCTTATTTTTCAACCAAAATCCATTTTCAAGGCAAAAATCCATCTGTTAAGCTCATAAGTGTCCAAATTGCATATTTTTAAGTTTTATAAAAAGTGTTTTCACAAAAGTTGTTTGTTTTCAGTGTATAATTAGTTCTCAAAAAGAAAAATCAAAAAATCATCACTTTTTAAAATAGTGATAGCTTCTATTTAAGAAGTTTTAGCTATTTAGCTTATTTTTTTTAACTTTTTCATTAAGCACTTAGTACTTTTTATATTTTTCCTAGGTTTCTGCATGATTATAGTATTAGTATAAAAAATTTCATAATTTTATCTTTTCATTTAGTATTTATAATAATTAATATTAGTTAAATTAGTTTTAATTAAAAAACCAAAAAGAAAATCCTCTACTGTTCATTTTTAATCAATAGTACTTTTTTATATTTTTTCTAGGTTTTATTAATTATAAATTATTTTTAGAAATTAGTTTCATAATTATTACTGTTATTTTCTATTTTTATAAATTAAATTAGTTTAAATAGTTTTTAATTAATAACTAAGTAAATAATTAGTAAAATAGTTTAATAATAATTTTTATAAACTTTTTATAATTTTTTAGGATTCCTGTGATGGTTAATTAGTTTTATAAAATATTTCTTAATTTTTTAAGTCATTTTTAGTATAATTTGTAATTTAAATTAGTTAAATTAGTCTAATTAATATAATTAGTAATTAATTAATATTAAACTCACAAAAAGACATATTTTTAGTTTTTATATCATTTTTAAGTTATTTTAGAATTTTTTAAAATAAATTTTCATTTTCTTAGTTTTATTTATTATTATATTATAATTAGTTTCAGTTAAATATTAAATAAGTAATTAAATAGTTTTTAATTAATATTAAATAATAAAATAATCAAAAAAATATTTTTCTTTTTTATGAAATTTTCTTTTAATATTAAGTTTGTAAAAAGTCATTTTCACCCCTGTAGTTTGTTTTTGTTTCATTCCCACTTTTCCAGCACGCATTTACATTTGTTTTAATTTTGATTACGTTTTTAGTTTATCTGATTCCGAGTAATTGTTAATATCTGTTGTTTATCTCATTTCCATTAGTGTAAATCAATCCAAAATATTATCTGTTTACTTTATCGATCACTAAATCATTCAAACGTTTGCCAAAATACAATTTCAACCTCGTTGGGACATAACGACCCGTGAATACACTATGCTTTCAACGGATCATAAATTGATCTCTCATCTCTCAGATTTGATTTGTTGACCACACTTGGTTAACTGGTTAGTTTGGGAGGAGTCATGCATGCACTCATTTTCATTAGTTCATATTCGATTATAAAAATATAATATTGATTATCCTAGTCCTTATATTATTATTTCATGTGTTTTATTCATTCGTTCCACAAGCATGCAAATATACTGATTCATGTAAGCCGGTTCAATTCGTATGCATGCATGAAATTCTCTTATCATTTAACTTGATTAGATTAGGTCCAAAACGAGTTTAGGTCGATTTTAAAAGCGGCTAATTATGACATTAAAACAACTCACAAAGCTACGTTACAAAACAGTTTATAAAAAGGACGAATGGACTCATGGTTTCATGCAGTTTTACGAAGCAGCTTAACGAGACAAAAGATCCACACGACTTACCCTTTTAATCTGATTCACAACCTGTTTATATGTATATGTTTTCGACTTTAACCGATTCACTTCAAACCCACCAGAATCACCCTTTTATCTCTCGTTTTAAAAACATGTATAACATCATAAAACTTTAGTCGAATGTACTAATGACCAACCTTTAATCGAAAAACAATTATAAAACCCTTGGTCGAATACCAGGTCCTACGTTAACCCTTTCCTAGTTATTAAGTCCATTCGAACCCACAAAAGAAACTTGTTTATGATCAGTTAAAAAGTCAAATAAATGTGCCAAGGAAGATACGATCACACACTTCTTATATGTTTGATTGTATAGGCTAATAAATCGTGATTATATATGTGATGCTATAATTTTATGTGAGTTGGTATATACTTGATAATGATGACAGAAAACTGATCGAACAGGAACAATCAAAAGAGGATCGAACCAGGTTGGTGTTACTTACCCTCGAAGCGTATCGAGACAAAGAAACAACCACCATGTCGAATGCCAAGACCAGCCGAACAGAAACAACACCCAAGTCACGACCACCAAGACAACAACAAGCCTCACGTCTACACCACCTTATTTGAAACAGAAACATGCGAATGACAACTCACGTACAACGCCCTAGTCAAACCAGCAAATCTAAAACTCCATCTGAACCAGAAACATGCCCACGATCAGACCCCAACACCCACGCTTGTAGCTTTCTTGGACCAGCAATCCGTCGCGACCCACTCCTATTGAAAGAACAGCATCCCACGATCAAAAGCTCACAATAATTGTCACAATGAGCCTCCTTGGTACCTCTTTGATCGACAGAAACGGAAGGAGAAAAAAGGGTGGCCGTCGGTTTGATTTGTGGTGGGTTAGGGTTTTTAGTTTTAAGTTTTATTTTGTGTTTTCTTAAGAGTTTTGTTAACCACCCCCATGGGGTTGTGTTTAAACATACCTTAATTAAAAATTTTGCATTAAATGAACACTAAATCTTTCATGTTTAACATAACATTCCATGTTTAAAATGAAAAAATATGTATAACTATGGAATATATTACTTCATTTAATGCAAATTTTTTAATTAAGGTATGTTTAAACACAACCCCATGGGTTGTGGTTAACAAAACCCTTTTTTTAAAAGAAAAAGATTTGTGGGATATACGGTTTATTAATAAACCGTGTGATGGGATTGAGAAACAAAAAGGAAGAGCTGATATTTTTGGGATTGTGATTTGAATGTTTCCAAGTTTAAATCAATCAAGAGTGTAGTCCATTCCAAGTCTTGGTTCATTTGTTTCATGTATTATTTTCTTTCTAGGCGTTTACATGTATTGTATGTATATATAAGTTTATTTATTTTATCATAAGGTTTTAAAGTTCCACATGTCGCGAATCATTCAAGTATTATCTCATAAATACTTAGGTTATCTATCGGAACGAAATGTCTTGGATAATTTAACGTCTTTTCAGAAGTTTAAAATTAGAGGGGCATTTTGGGTATTTTACATGTTCAGAAATTCGGGGTTTTACAATTCTCCCCTTCTAAAAAGAAATTTTCGTCCGCGAAACTGAAATGAAGAGATCAAACGGAAGCGTACCAATTTACGAAATGAAAAGAAAGTGATTAACTTGCTTGGAATAATTTCTTCAAAGAATTTTAGCGAACGGAAAAATTTCTCATGACTCGATCCGAACAAAATAGGATAGCCCCGGCTCTCCACAGAAAACAAATCTGATCCGACGAATACGAAATGAACATGAAATAGATGATAGTCGAAATCTCATAAAGAGATACATGAACAACGGATGAATCTGGAATAAATACGCGAGTGATACTAGGGGGTAGAAAATTTCACGAATCAAATCGGGTTCTGAACGAAAAAAGTATCTTGCTATAATCAGAGGAGCATATATCGAATTATCAGTCATACCAAAAGTCTCCTAAAGAGGTTGGTAACCTAATCATATTAACGATTAACTAAGCATAAATCGGAGTATCGAATCATATCAGAATGTATAATGGGATAGGTAGGATAACCGCACGGATAGAATGAATCTAAGGACTAACGTATCAAGAACCAAAGCTTCCCTAATGCCAACACGTCTAACTCTTCTGTACAGAAACATCATACGGGACACACAAATTCCTGTCTAAACTTTCAAACTTCCTCTTCCACAATGACAACAAATCCATCAGTCATTGTAATCAACTCCAAACATTCAATGGGCGGCTTCTCGACTTAATTCAACCGAAGGGGTTCTACATTTCCGTTCATACACTATCTGAAAGGACAAACTTTGTCACTTGTATGCCATCGATCTTAATGAGCAAACACAATCAGACCACACACTTGTCAACTTCCTGCTCAACACTTCTTCCAAGTCCGAATAGTTGTTTATGCTTATCCATCAGTCTGTCGGTGAAAAGCATTCCTATACTTGAGTCTGGTCCCTCAAGCCTCCAATAGTTTTCCTTGGTATTGTAAGGTAGCAACACAAATCTCTGACACGGTCACGGCAGGTGCACTAAGTAATTGAGAAATCTTCTACCGGAGGATTTATGCCAACTTGCTAACCGAATACACATTCTAAGAGGCAAAAGTGAGCAAACTAACTCTACCACAACTCAAATTATGTCATTCTTTTTAAGTGTGCGTGGAGATTTCATTACCAGGTTTATGAAAATTTCTAATCTTGTTTAGATCCCTTATACATCTTAGTACAACCAATAGGTATAGAAAAAGTAGAAATGTATCTCAATCCTAACATACTTCTTTCCAGTATTCACAGATCATAGTTCATCATCTTACTTCTGAGCTTCCTAATATCTGTAATTGGATTCCATCTCCATGTACGGTATGTCTTTAAACCTTGAGAGCAACACCACTGCCGCTAACTCCAAGTCACGCATTGAATAATTCTCCTCAAACGGTTCTAGTTGTCTTAATGCATAAGCAATAACTTCCCCGGGTTGCATAAGGGCATAACCACGTCCCTCCTTGTATCGTCTCAAAATTGATACTCACTTGAAGGTATGGAGGCTAATTTCTATTTCAGCTTTCTAAAACTCCGTTCTCATGTCGTGAACATCTTCCAACCATTGTCATGCTTCCAGAATATACAAATGATCCTCATATTTCCACATAATATGAAATGATTCTCATGTTTCTTCTTCGTCTCTAAATGTACTCACAAAAACACGATTCATCACGTCCATAAAATAGTCAAAGCATCAGCTAATACTATTAGCATCATTAATAATCATAGAGGCTGTTACGAATACGAAAGGAAATTCTAAGAATACTTCAAGCCATAAATCCATCTAAAGGAAAAATCCGCGTACTAAAATTGATCAGATACATCATCGATTTAAGGTAGCGAATAATGGTTTTCAACAGAAATACGGTTCAGCTTTCAGAAGTCAATAAAAGTCTCCTGCTCTCATCCTTCTTCATTGCGAATAAAACTGAAGCACTCCAAAGAGATACGCTAAGACAAACAAACCAGTTCATAGCTTTTGGTTTCCACTCCTCCAGTTCTCTCAAGTGAGATTCATTCAGGGATTACATCGGAAAAATTAATATTGCCAATTGACTCTCAAGTGAGATTCATCCCATGGAAACAAGAATAGATGCTAGGAAAACTTCACAACCGCGAAAGTAACGCACGAGTTTCTAGGGTGGTAAGGATAACAAAAGTTTAACAATCGGAAATCATGGCAAAATAAATCAGTGTGGTTCAAATGCCAAAGGTGAGACGTAGTATGACAGTAGTTAGCATCTTGATGCCCGGTCAACTAATCCATACCAGAATAACATCGAAGTTAACTTTCCAAGGAAAGACAGATCAACATAGCGAATCTTATCATTCATAAATGAGGGAGACATTCCTATTCTCGTGGTTAATCACCACAAGATTTCTCATAGGAATAGAATGGATAAGGCAAAAATCTAACAGTGTAGGGAAAAACTTAAATATGCTTATCGAAAACAAGAGATTTCAAAAAGTGTGTCAAACACATCATGATCATAGAAGTTCTCAAAATGATCGAAGAGACATCTAAATGGTTAAACAATGAAACAGATGCTAAAATCAAAAGAGGATGAAGCTTATGTAGTGTCAAACATTACCGCAGCATTCTCAACTTATTCTAAACTTACTTGGTTACTAATCTCATGTTGTGGATAATAATGAGTTTCAAATCTCCGGGAGGAGAAATTCTTAAAAGGCTAAAAGCAAAGCACGAATCAAAGTGATGCGGAAGCAAAGATACTTAAACAAATGTCCTATAGTCTACCCAATCCTCACCGGTCATAACTTAAGTTTCAGAGTGGAAATCCTAAAGCAAGTTCTCAAAGGTTTTTTCATAACTCCTATGGTGCAAAACCTAAGGGCCTAATACCCACAGGTCATAGCACTAGTACAAAAACTGGTATTCGTCACACATAGCGTATTTGGAACTGTCACACGGTAACATATTTACGTGACTAAATGTACCAGAATAAAATAAACAGCCACACTTGATCCGACTTGTGTGACCATTTCGGAATTCTATTGTCACACATTTGAATATTTATGTGACTAGAGGTAACTGGGAAAAAAAATTGGATTGTTTAGTCACTTATAATTTGGTACGTGTGACAGATACAAATGAGTATGAGACATTAGTCACACTATATATATATGTATGTGACAAATATATGTCACACAATTGAACAGTGTGACCAAAATCCATATATAGTCACATGAAATAATTGTGTATGTGGCTAAATTATATAGTCGAGTTTGTCACACATTATTTAAACGTGACTGCTATTCTTTGCTGAATATTTAGCCACATATGAATTTGAAATGGGTGACGACTGAAAAGTAAGTTTGAAGCGTTAGTCACGATATGCATTTAAAAGTGACAAATATATGTCACAGACTTGAAGAGTATGACCAAATGTCATATATGGTCACACTAAACCATAGAAACATGATTAAGTGTAACTAAAATTCGTTACATATGGTCACGTAAGTTAATATGTGTGTCTAAAGTTTAGTGTATGTTTGCTTGCCAAATCCTAATGTGTATAGTCACATATATTTGTAGCATGATCATGTGACTATAGGCTTTACAATAGTCACACCATTTCACAAATGTGTATCTAAATCATGATTATGGCCACGTTATAAGGGTATTATATGTGACCAATACATTCAAAATAGCCACATTGTGAAATATTCATGTGACTATTATTTATATCAAAATGTGAACTCAGTTATCATTAACCTTGATATTAGTCACATTGAGTTTTTGTGTGACTAAATTAAAGATGCTATATATATGGTCACATGAAGTATTTATTTAGGTGTCTAAATCATAGTCATATTTTGTCACACATTATTTAAGTGTAGTCACAAATCGATACATATGATCACACATTTCAGATAACTTATGTACTTTGTAACCCCTAGGAACAGTGTTACTAAATAGAAATTGAGCAACCTGACAAAAGTATGGAATTAAGATTATAACATTTTCCATTAAAATTGAAATGAAAAATTAAAAATAATGTACAAAACCAGCTGCAGTAACATTATTCTTAGCACAGAATCTTTTTTATGTGCATACGGGTGCAATCAATTTATATTACATATTCAACAAGTAATGGGAGAAATATTGAGCCAAGTGACAAAAGTACTGGATTTAAGTTACATTTCCTTCCTTTATACTTGAAATGAAAATTAAAAATACTGGAAATAAGTATAACACATTCTAAAAAATCTACTATCATTATATTTTGGAGATTTCTCCGGGTCAAATGCAATGCTGCATCTTCGTATCCAACCCATCAAACTCCACAGTCAGACAAATCACCATCATCATCCATGTCTTGTACCTTGGGATGATTGTTTGAGAGATGGTTTTTTTGTTGCTTTGTATTATTTTCATCCTCAGCATGTTGTTGATTAGCATCTAGTGTTTTTCCCTGCTTTTTTTCTTTCAGCACCATCAAATGGTACCCGCATTTCCAATCCAATTTAAATTTTTTTAACACCTTTTTGCCCTTTATTTTTTGAGCAGACATGCTTGAACCTTCTCACTCAACCCATTGTGCTGATCTCATTGTTGTTTTGCAGACAATTGTTATGAATACTTCCTGCAGTTATTTGTTTAGAGATTTGATAAACAGGATTTTGTGATTTGGAGATACACTGGAAACAAGTATTAAAAATGGGATATGGGAAAACCAAATACCTATGTTAAATGAGGAAAGGATTGATGTTTCACACAGGTGGCTTGAACCTTTATTAACATCTTCGGGCCAAACCATGATCCATTGGACGAGCGTTTGCCAGGGATCAATCTTATATATAACTCTTACATAGACTACTAATACATATTAGTCGCCAAACAAAGACTAGTCACAATGGACATGGATTGGACTGAAGAAATGGGGTCCAGTTTAAAGCGATGGACCATCAACATCGTTAGATAGGATCTGCCCCTGATAATTGACGCTTTAGGTACTAGCAACCAAATTCTTACTATCATATTATATTGCTCACTTAAAATGGACGACATACATATTAGTTATGTATGGTCCTGGACATCATTAGAGAGCTAATCATGAATCAATGATATCATATTAAATTTATATCAACAATGCAATAAAAATATTTTCATTGTAACTAATACATGAAAAAAACTCTTTAAGTTCTTGAATATGTTTATTGTACTGTCAACCTATCCTAAGATAAAAATAAGCTAATCCAAGCAACCTTTAATATCTTCTTTGCTCCTAATTATTCACAAAAACAACACAAATGTTATTCCTTATCTATCAATACAAATTATAACTTGATACTTTAATAATTTCTGTATTTTGACAAGAGCAAAGATGATCAATAATGGGTGGACAACCACCAGAACAAGTTTATGTTCATACTTGAAAGTGGTGTCTGTAACCCATCATTGATATTCTTTCCATCTTTGATACGTTGAATGTTTTACCTAAATATCGCACACACATCCGCCACTTTTCTTCCTTATTCCTCTCAATACAAATGGCCAACATAATCTTCATAACAGATAGTCACCCTAATCCTAAGATAAAAATAAGCTTAAATTCAAGCAAACCTTAATATCTCCTTTTGCTCTAATTATTCACAAAAACAACAACAGCATGTTCTTCCTTATTCATCAACACAAATGCACCGCAATTCTTATAACAGATAATCAAACCTAAGCCGTAAGAATAATAGCTCTAAGGGGGTATTTGGATATATTCATTTGTGATCTTATCCAGCTTTTTGAGACTTTGGGAATCAAAACTAGAATCCGAGTGAGTGTAACTGTGAGTGTGGGATAAAGGCATGATTATGGAAATGTGTGGAAGTGTGTTGTGTCATAGTAATATAATATAAATATCATAGTTAATATATATATATTATTATATATATTATATTATATATATAATATATACTATATATATATATTATATTATATAACTATATAGTATAAA
>LBNU01008210.1:29931-46251 GCA_014162995.1 Artemisia annua
TATATATATATATATATATATATATATATATATATATATATATATATATATATATATATATATATATATATATATATATATATATATATATATATTACTGTAGAAGTGAAATGAAGTGTGTTTGATATTCTTGCTAGGGATGTTCACGGGGCGGTTCGGTTCGGTTCAGT
The DNA here is from genome assembly GCA_014162995.1 of Artemisia annua. Lineage (NCBI taxonomy): Eukaryota > Viridiplantae > Streptophyta > Magnoliopsida > Asterales > Asteraceae > Artemisia > Artemisia annua. The sequence continues at coordinate 30,102 of LBNU01008210.1, forward strand.
TTGGTTAGTTGGAAGATTTTAACTATCCATCGCGGGCCGGGTAATTTATTTATATTATATACGGTTGGGTTCGGTTAACCACGGATATCTAAAAGTAAAAACCGAAACCGAATGCTTGGTTTGTCAGTTTCTCGGGTTTTTTGAACACCCCTAATGCTTGGTAGGGGGTTATAGGGGGTGAAGAATGGGAAAGGTAGCAAAAAAATATTCTTGGCAAAGCATAATGCAATAACCCATTACCCAATAGTGGGTAATGGATCATTACCCAATAAATTGGGGGGATTGATCTTCTTTACATTTCCCTTTCCCGACCATTAGCTTACATTTCCCTTTCCCTTTCCCAAGTTTGAACCAAGCGCACCTGGCCTTTAGTGTATTTTGTATTTAAAAAGTCGCCCATGTGAATTAGCCATTATCACCAGTCATGCATGGTTTCCATTACACTATAAGCGACTACAACCCAATGCACATGACCCACGACCCATGTTATTTACCCATTATATTGTCGATCACCATGAATGTATTGGTTGATAACATGACACTATAAGCCACTACAACCCAATACATATGACCCATTACCCATGTTAATTACCAATTTTCAACAGTCATGGATGTGTCGTAACATGACACTCTAAGCAACTATATATCCACCCAATGCATATGACCCATATGATCGATGTCAAATACCCATTAATTAATGAATGTGACCAGTGATAACCTAATGCACATGACCCATGACCCATGTGAATTAACCATTATCACCGCTAATGCATGGTTTCCATTACATTAAAAGCCACTATAACCCAATGCACATGACCCATGACCCATGTTAATTACCAATTGTCAACAGTCATGGATGTGTCGTACCATGACACTCTAATCAACTATTCACCTAATCCATATGACCCATATGATCGATGTCAAATACCCATTAATTAATGAATGTGACCAGTGATAACCTAATGCACACGACCCATGACCCATGTGAATTAGCCATTATTACCGGTAATGCATGGTTTCCATTACACTAAAAGCCACTCTAACCCAATGCACATGACCCATGACCCATGCATGTTAATTACCAATTGTCAACAGTCATGGATGTGTCGTAACATGACACTCTAAGCAACTATCCACCCAATGCATATGACCTACATGATCGATGTAAGGATGAGCACGGTACCAGAATGGTACCGAACCCGTACCGAATTGGTGGTACCGTTTTTTTCCCGAGCATGAAAGGGGGTACCGGTACCGTACCGGACGGGATACGGATACCGGTACCGGTTTCGGTACCAATACCGGGAAATCGGGTTTTTCCCGCTTTTATTTGGGAATTTCCCGATTGGTACCGGTCCCGTACCCAAGTAGTGGTCCCGATTTTTTTTTCACCTTATTTCGTAGTCCCGGTAATGTACCATATATCGGGAATGGTACCGTTTCGATACGGTTCCGGTATATATGGTTCCGGGATTCGGGTCAAAATGCTCATCCCTAGATCGATGTCAATTACACATTAATTAATGAATGTGACCAGTGATAAACTAATTAATGCACATGACCCATGACCCATGTGAATTAGCCATTATCACTGCTCATGCATGGGTTGCACCGGCTTGGTAGGTGTATACCATTTGTCACAGACACTAAGAAGCAAGTATCCAGGGACCTTCCCGATCATATGTTATCCGGGATCGAGAAAGTTTGAACTCGGATTGAGCTTGACTCGAAAAGCTCGATTTATCCGTAAAGATGTGTTTTATTACAAAAATTAAATTTGAAATATAACCTAAGAATTGAATTTGGTTCGACTTCAGCTCGAAAAGCTTGATACATTCATAAATAAGTATTTACACTTAGTACACTTACATATTAAAAAAAACACATATTTTATATCACTTACAAGTTCGAGAACTCAACAATAACTCGAGTCGAACTTTTATAAGGTTGAGCTCAACTCATTAAACATTTCAAGCTCATTTGATAGGCTTTCAATCTCCAAATTTTTAGTATAGCGCTCAACATCCCGCCCCTAAATTTTCCCCAAAATTTCAATCTCCCGCTCCGCTCATATGGCGCCCCTTTTTCACCCAAAATCAAAACATTAACACTACTAGCTTAGTCAGATCTATCTTCTTTCTATTCATCTCTTCTCCTTCTCTCTAGAACCGACTCACACCACCGCCACACTTCACCGCCTTATCTCGCCGTGGTTCCACCAACCATCGCTCCTCCACGCCATCACCGTCATCAAGACAAGGGAACTGTATGGGAGACTTTGTTTGCTTCGGTTGTTTGGTTCGAGATAACCAACAGCATCACAGTCGAGCCACCATCACCCTCATCTCACATATCCTACTCTGTTCATGGGTATGCTCAAACACATATTTAATTTATATTTTCTTAAATTAATTATAAATTGATTTTCTTGGATTAAACATGTTTTTGATTATAAATTCGTGTTGTGGTAATCGTTGCAGGTAGACTTATTAAGACGAAATAGTTTTCCTGTTTATTGGAATGGAGACAATCGACGTGTTCTAAGAGGCCACGTTTTTGCTCGTAAAGGGAGTCTTGATTGGTTTCCACTCCGGGAGGATGTTGCTGAACAGTTGGAGTTTGCTTATCGCAGTTGTGTAAGTTATCTATCAAAAGATTAACATAACATCTGTTATATAGGAAATTAACTCAAATATGGTTGCTTTTTGCCAAATTGTTTCATTTTTACCAAATGTTAGTGATTTGCTTGCTTGGTATGTGTTTGACATTTATTCGTTCCACGTTTGGCACTGCATAAAATTGCAACCAATTGTATATTATTTGTTGCCCGAGTCGATATGCAACCCGTATGTTTGTTTTTGAGGCTAAACTTATATTTGGGACATCTAATGTTGTCGTCTTTTATGTTAGCATTAATCACGTTACTTGTTTCTTGCAGGGGGTACATGCTATTTTCATGGGTAAGGATGATACATGGGATGCCTGGCTAAAAATTCCCTCAGATGGATTTTCCGGCTCACTTCATTTTCGAGGCGTGGGTATGCTCCATCTCAGTCACCAAAGCCAACCCATTTATATTTTTACGGTTTCATGGTTGGCAGATCTTATATTATGCAGCGTTATTAGTGCTTTAGTTTCTTACATTTCCCATATTTTTTTTTGCAGAAAGAAACTGGCATTAGACTCAGATGTAAGCCACTTTTTATGTTGTTAACAATTTCATTTTCTAATGATAACGCCATTGTATTTCTTAATTTATATTGCAGGTGACCACTCCAATGGCCATTGAAACTTTGGAAAACATACCAGTAATGGAAACAGTGGTAAGTAGTAAAACATCTACCTTTGATTTTTTAGTTTTACGTACATGACTAATGTACCGTGTTTTATATATACATATAGGAACCTGTTAAAACTATCGGACATACGAAAACGCTTAAGCCACGACAAACCGGTTCTACAGGTTACACCACCAACTATGATACCAAATATTAGTGAACAAAATACAGGACTAAAATTAGTACCAACGAAGCGAAAACATTTAGTCTCTAGTGAAACCTTGNTATATACATATAGGAACCTGTTAAAACTATCGGACATACGAAAACGCTTAAGCCACGACAAACCGGTTCTACAGGTTACACCACCAACTATGATACCAAATATTAGTGAACAAAATACAGGACTAAAATTAGTACCAACGAAGCGAAAACATTTAGTCTCTAGTGAAACCTTGCAAAAGCAAGCTAAGGCGGTGAAGAGTCAACAGGCTTTAACTTATGATAGTTGAGAATTTGATTATATACGACATTACAATTTTATATATGTTTACTTCATTTATATACATTCTGTTTTATATATATATATATATATATATATATATATATATATATATATATATATATATATATATATATATATATATATATATATATATATACTAGCAGTAGTAACTCTGCTCCAGCAGTACTAACGTGGTACTAGTATTAACTCTCCTATTATGTTTGTGCAGATAGTTGAACCAGTGGCTCATCTAGCTCTGTTGATTTTGTGAGCTTTGACATGTTCTAGTCCTGCTCTCATCCTGATGTGTTGATATGCAGTAGCCTACATTTTCAAGTCTTTTATATCCAGATGATGAGATTAGATCAATGGGAGAAAAACTTGTAAGTTTAACTGCAAATTTTATTAGTATGTTCATTGTTTTGGATTAAAAGTCTTCATGATGTTGTTTGAATTACTACTGATCATGTTTGTGTTAATATTGGTTAGATGGATTTAGTGCAGCTCATGAACTTCAAAGAAAATGTGGCCAAGTATTAACTACTGCTAGTACAAAAGTTACTACTGCTAGTACAAAAGTTACTACTGCTAGTTAAAGTTGGTACTGCTCAGAGATTAAGACCGCTCGAAGTTGCTACTTGATTAATTATGGAAAAGATTATAGATACTTATAAAGAAACTATTGTAAGCCGACTAGGACTCCTTGGTGTATAAAAGGATGTCCAATTTTACATTTTGTTCAGTTATACATTCCAATTTTATTGTATTTGAATTTGTTTTGATATATATATTTGAATTGTTTTGATATATATTGATATTTTAAATTTGACTAAAAGATGCATATAGTCACACTTCTTAACACTTTTGGTCACTGTTTGCTTTAGTCGTTGTGTGACTAAATATTACTGAAGGCCACACAAACATAAAATTCACGTGGCCATTGGATGATCTATAGTCACACAAAATACACATTTCTTCACTTTAAACAGCATATGGTCACATTTATTTACACTTTTGGCCACTGTTTGATTAATGGTATGTGACTAAATACCCAAAACAAACATGCTTTGTGTGAATAAATATTACAAAAGGCGACACAAACATAAAATTCATGTGGCCATTGGATGATCAATAGTCATACAAAATACACATTTCTTCACTTTAAACACCATATGGTCACACTTATTAACACTTTTGGCCACTGTTTGATTAATGGTATGTGACTAAATACCCAAAAGAAACATGCTTTGTGTGACTAAATATTACAAAAGGCCACACAAACATAAACTTCATGTGGCCATTAGATGATCAATAGTCAGACAAAATACACATTTCTTCACTTTAAACAGCATATGGTCACACTTATTCACACTTTTGGCCACTTTTTGCTTAATGGTATGTGACTAAATACCCAAAACAAACATGCTTTGTGTGACTAAATATTACAAAAGGCCACGCAACATAAACTTCATGTGGCCATTGGATGATCAATAGTCACACAAAATACACATTTCTTCACTTTAAACAGCATATGGTCACACTTATTCTCACTTTTGGCCACTGTTTGCTTAAATGGTATGTGACTAAATACCTAAAACAAACATGCTTTGTGTGACTAAATATTACAAAAGGCCACGCAAACATAAACTTCATGTGGCCATTGGATGATCAATAGTCACACAAAATACACATTTCTTCACTTTAAACAGCATATGGTCACACTTATTCACACTTTTGGCCACTTTTTGCTTAATGGTATGTGACTAAATACCCAAAACAAACATGCTTTGTGTGACTAAATATTACAAAAGGCCACGCAACATAAACTTCATGTGGCCATTGGATGATCAATAGTCACACAAAATACACATTTCTTCACTTTAAACAGCATATGGTCACACTTATTCTCACTTTTGGCCACTGTTTGCTTAAATGGTATGTGACTAAATACCTAAAACAAACATGCTTTGTGTGACTAAATATTACAAAAGGCCACGCAAACATAAACTTCATGTGACCATTGGATGATCAATAGTGACACAAAATACACATTTCTTCACTTTAAACAGCATATGGTCACACTTATTCACACTTTTGGCCACTTTGTGTTAAATTGTATGTGGCCATTGGATTATTAATAGTCACACAAAACACACATTTACTTGAATATATAATCTCAAATGTCACATATATTATATATTTATGTGGCCAAAGGACGAACAATAGTCACTCTCAAAAAACATTCGTATGACTATAAGGTGTTTACGGTCACTGATAATGACTAATCCAACAAAACTTGTGCCTAATTTGTCACACATATTCGGGGTTTTGGTCACTTTTTTTCGATGGAAAAGGCCACGAACTCAACAATGTGACCATATGCCACCTACGGTGGCGGGACCTTTTGTCACACATGACGAAAAAAATGTGCGTGACTATATGCATATCGTCACACATTTTTGGCGTGACCAACAGATTTTTTTGTACCAGTGTAGCCTAAGCTTTACGGGTTTTGAATCCGCCGATCAAACCTGGCTTTGATACCATAATTGTAACACCCCAACCCAAAAAGGGCTAAAGTGTAACATTATGGGGTTAAATCATAACATAAGCAAGCGGAATACATTAATAATACAAGGTTCACAAAACAGTTCTAAAGAAAAGATAAAGGACTAATTCTAAGCATTACAACTTCCAAATTAATTACAAGTAAGGAACCAAGAAGGAAATCTCTAAGTCATCTCTAATCCATGGGGACCTATCAACAGTGTAGTCCACTAAGAGCTCCTAAGCACTCTTCACCCAACCCAGCTTCCTTCTAAAAACCTGCCGCAGGAAAAGAAATGCGGCTGAGCTTAAAAAGCCCAGTGAACAGATATAAACAAACGAAACTAATACAAAAGGAAAACGAATGTGAATACGACATAAGTCCAAGCGAACCTGCTGAGATAGAAATCAAGAATATGGAAACATGGAATATGATCAAAGGAAATACGGATAATGGATATCAAACAATCAACGAAATGAAATGAGTCATAAGTGTAAGCAAAAGAAATAAAGCAAGCATAAGTTAATCACATTAGAGATGAAAAGATAATAAGAATCATAGAGAAGTAGAACAAATAGGAATGCCCAATCAATATATATACTAATTGTACATAGGAATCATGACCTCCATTGTACCAAATGTGAAAGGGGTGTGTGTATTGCACATACACCAAAACATTCACAAAATAATACTAAACTAAGTACCTAGGATGCATCCATACGCCCCCTGCAAAACAAATATATATGCACAAAGCTCTAGGCTAAGTAAACATATACAATAATAAATATAGGCCTGAATAGCTAGCTTAAAGGGAACGCTGTGGACTAAAACCCACCTCCACAGATAGTGTCAATACCACTGGTGCATCAGTGGCAAGGCCATGGACTCCCCATGACTGGCTAATAAGTCTAACACATATAGGCCAAACATATAATGGGCATAGAAATAGGAAATGCTATAAGGAAAGAAACTATAGCATGCAAACGAATATCAACTCATATCAAATCACAAGGATCAACAAATAGGAATCATACAAAGGGAACGTAGCAATGGCTTAACTGAAAGGATCATAATCAAAGCAGTAAACAAAAGATAGAAGGATAGCCATTACTAAAAAGGCAGAATATCTGTACCTTAGACCGCAAGTGCAAACATAACAGAAAACATAAAGATCGGAAGCAACTCCTTCTTCAGCGAATCTACACGAATTAATGATCGGCTTATTATTAATAACTTGTTTAAGATCAGAGTACTCTTTTTAATCGGCTTACCATTTTTAGTAACTTTCTATTTTTAGCAAGTTTTCCGAATTAGTCAGTTTCCAAATTTAGTAAGTTCCCGCATACTTAAAGGTTATGATCGATAATTAATAATATTTAAGGTTAAAATGACCAATATAATATTTTTGGTCTTAAATGTCAATATTATAAGTTTAGGGTCTAAAATGTAAATTATCAAAATTAAATATTAAAAGTCAAATAAAATTATTTTAAACTTTATTTTCATAAATTAATATTAAGATAATAATTTTGGACCCCGTCATTATAATTGTATGTAATTTATTAACGTATCCACGATCTTGATATTTATGTCACGACGACCCAAGGTTTTTATTATTTCGAAAACAAACAAGTTCATGACACCTTCTTGTAAAAAATATGCCGAGACAACCCCTTCTCTTGTTGTTTAAATAAGCCACGACACACACCCTTTTGTGGCTTAAAAATGAGCCGAACCAAACATGTATCAATCCCTTAATTCATATCATGTTATCCTTATTAATGCATTGATGAGTGTGTAAATACTCATCATTTTTGTCGTATCTGAACTGCCAAAACATCCAAAAACACTCAGAAATGCATCAAAATACTGAAAATATCCCAGAATTGTGTTTTATATGTTTCAAATGCAAAATGATTAAAAACAGATGAAAAACGAACAAAGTTTGCATAATTGGCAATTTCAATCCCCAACTTTCAAAACTTGACAAAATCAGTCCCTGAGCATTTGTTTTGTAAGAAAAGTCACCAAAGGTCCTTTTGAAATCACAAGTTGTCATAATTAGTCCTTTGGTGAAAAATTTTAAAAGTTTACAAGTTTCGTCCCTGTGCTTTCAAAACTGCCAGTTTTAGTCCCTGGGAGTTCAATTTTGGAAAATAATCAGCTGAAGTCCTTTGGAAATCAAAAGTTATCACAAATGGTCCTTGGAGAAAAGTTTGAGTAATTTGCAATTCAGCCCCTCAACTTTGCAAAAATGGCAAAAATGGGCACTGGAGGTGTTTAATGGAAAATTAGCATGTATGGTCTTTGTAATATTCAAACATGGCAAGTTTGGTCCCTTTGAGTACTTTGGATAAATTACAGACCAGGTCCCTTAACTTTGCAGTTATTACAAAAATGGTTCTTGTGATTTATATACTACAAAACCAAACAGCCTCTTGTATTAACCCAGCCCAATCCCAATTAAACAAACCCACCCTTTCCAGGCCCAAAACCACAACCAGCCCAACACCCATTTTATAACTCCCCCGGTCAAAAAAGTCAAACCCACCTCCCTTATCCCTTCCCTCCCACACTGCAAACCACAAAACCAGGTGGTTTTCACCACCACTTGGCCTCCACTTGCTTACCACTGCTGCCAGCCATCAGCTCCACCACCCTACCCTACTCTACCCTACCCCAATTGCAACCACAGACCCAAATTGGCCTATATAAGATTTTTCCCACCAAAACTCAATGAAGGGCTCAGATCATTTTCACTCATCCAATGGCCCAAATTATTGATGGATTTGCACAGAGGACCACTTGGAACCCTAGAAGTCATTTATAAAGGAAATAGGAAGCAAAGTGAAGGAGGGTAGCTAGAAGTAGTGTAGTTTTACATTTTTCATGTCGTTTTTTATGTCATTTACTTACCAGTCATGTTTTTAAGTTTAAAATAGCTGTAATCATCAAATTCAGTGTAATACCACTTTTCTTTAAGCTTAATTACAAGTGTTGTTTGTTAAATTCAGATTTGACAAATTTAAGTGAAATTGTCACTTCACTTTTATCTTGTCAAATTGTTGTTTCTATGATCCTGTGAGTTTATTTCAGTCACTATAAAGCTTTTTCAAGCTTACAAAGCTTTTATAGCAATTTCAGTCCATAATCCATAATTACTCAAAAAATACATTAAAAATAGTCCATAATTCAAAAATCAGTGAAAGGCAAAGAAGAAGCAGAGAAGCTTGTGGATTCTGGAATTTTCATGGTTTAGAATCTCTGGGGAGACATTTAGGTGTGGTAAATGGTCCTTGGTTTCTTGTCTCTCAGTTGGACACATCTTGTAAGCATTTTCCCATTTTTTGTTATCTTACTGTAACAATAGTTAATTCAGTGTTGTTCTTGAAATTCTTTGTTTATTAGATGTATTAGAGTCATATTGTTGCTATTATGTTGTTGTTTAAGGTTTGGATTCATATATGTACATGTATAAGCTCAACTGCTAAAATTGCATACTATGATCATTGGACTGTTTAAGTTGTTAAGACCTGAGTTTTTGTGTTCAATTAAGCATTCTAGATCATATTGTAAGTTGTTTTAGTGGTTTAAAGGACTGCATTAGTTGTTTGCTTCATAAATCTCAGAAACATATCAGTTAAGGGGTGTTTGGATGATGCAGTTTTTATGTGTTCAAGGTGTGCATTGTTGTTGTTTATGCTTGCAACTAGTCACAATAGATCCATTTAGGTTATCTAAACTCTAAAATTCAGTTCTCTTATAGCAAAAAGTCAAATTTCATCTTTGATCTCTCTGCTTTGTTCACTGCTAAGGTTTTCAAAATCCAAATCCTCCAAATCAGTCCTGTAGTTGTTAACATAGCTTAATTTGGTATCATTATAGCTTTTTATAACAACATCAGTCACTTAGATCCAGGTTAAGTTCATAAAAGTCAACAAAATATCAAAATGGAAAAAGTCAAAATTGTCGCAAAAATATTTTTGAATAAACTAGTTGATTTTCTCTAGGTTTTAGGACTTGTACTTTTTGGACATTAATATTTTGTTGCTTATCTTTATTAGGATATTTTTAGTTATTTTTTTTAGCTTAGTTAAACTGCTTATTTTCTGCTTTTCTTTGAGTACTTTTTAGTAAATTTCCCCTGTAACTCAGTTTTCACCAAACTTCACAAGCTCACACAGAGCTTATTTGTGGGAGTCAGGCTTTGACTTTTGGCATATTTGAAAGTTCTCCAGGTTGGCTTATTGGGTCAAAAGCCCTTTTTGACCCTTGAGCTTGTTTGTGGACCCCACATAGGGCTGCATATAGCCCTTTTAGCTTGTTTGGTATGTGGTTGTGGATTATGCTTATTTTTTGTTCTTAGCTTATTGAGTGTGCTCTTTCTATCTCTATGGCTTATTTTGTGTTCATATCATTTGCTTATAGCTTAATATTACTTTTGTGATCATTGTGTGGCTTATTTTTCAACCAAAATCCATTTTCAAGGCAAAAATCCATCTGTTAAGCTCATAAGTGTCCAAATTGCATATTTTTAAGTTTTATAAAATGTGTTTTCACAAAAGTTGTTTGTTTTCAGTGTATAATTAGTTCTCAAAAAGAAAAATCAAAAAATCATCACTTTTTAAAATAGTGATAGCTTCTATTTAAGAAGTTTTAGCTATTTAGCTTATTTTTCAACTTTTTCATTAAGCACTTAGTACTTTTTATATTTTTCCTAGGTTTCTGCATTATTATAGTATTTGTATAAAAAAATTTATAATTTTATATTTTCATTTAGTATTTATAATAATTAATATTAATTAAATTAGTTTTAATTAAAAAACGAAAAAGAAAATCCTCTACTGTTCATTTTTAATCAATAGTACTTTTTTATATTTTTTCAAGGTTTTATTAATTATAAAGTATTTTTAGAAATTAGTTTCATAATTATTACTGTTCATTTACTATTTTTATAAATTAAATTAGTTTAAATAGTTTTTAATTAATAACTAAGTAAATAATTAGAAAATAATTTAATAATAATTTTTATAAACTTTTTATAATTTTTTTGGATTCCTGTAATGGTTAATTAATTTTATAAAATATTTCTTAATTTTTTAAGTCAATTGTAGTATAATTTGTAATTTAAATTAGTTAAATTAGTCTAATTAATATAATTAGTAATTAATTAATATTAAACTCACAAAAAGACATATTTTTAGTTTTTATATCATTTTTAGGTTATTTTAGAATTTGTAAAAATAAATTTTCATTTTCTTAGTTTTATTTATTATTATATTATAATTAGTTTAAGTTAAATATTAAATAAGTTATTAAATAGTTTTTAATTAATATTAAATAATAAAATAATCAAAAAAAATGTTTCTCTTTTTTATAAAATTTTCTTTTAATATTAAGTTTGTAAAAAGTCATTTTCAACCCCTGTAGTTTGTTTTTGTTTCATTCCCACTTTTCCAGCACGCATTTACATTTGTTTTAATTTTGATTACGTTTTTAGTTTATCTGATTCCCAGTAATTGTTAATATCTGTTATTTATCTCATTTCCATTAGTTTTAATCAATCCAAAATATTATCTGGTTACTTTCTCGATCACTAAATCATTCAAACGTTTGCCAAAATACAATTTCAACCTCGTTGGGACATAACGACCCGTGAATACACTGTGCTTTCAAAGGATCATAAATTGATCTCTCCCCTCTCAGATTTGACTTGTTTACCACACCTGGTTAACTGGTTAGTTTGGGAGGAGTCAAATTTTGGCGCCGCTGCCGGGGAGGTTGTTGCGTGTTTTCAAAAACGTTTAAGTTAGTGATTTTCAAAACCCTCCTTGTACAAATCACATCACTTTGTAAAATTTTTGTAAAAATCCTTATCAAATCAGAAAAAGTCATTAACACTTTTCCTAAAGTGTTAACAACACCAAAAAAATCAAAAACAACAAAACAAATCGTGAAGTTAAATTACTTCGTTTTCTTTAAGATTACAACCTATACAGGTGGAATACGGAAGTTTTGACATTAAATTGTGAACTAAAGAGAGATACATTCCTTCTCTCCCGCCACCCTGCGAGTAGTCTTAAAGGAACGATTTCGGTTAACGAATCGATTCCAAAAATATTTCCAAAAGTTTTTTTTCACACACCCCGAAATGCCAAAAACATTTGCTGTTTTCTTGTTAATAAATACATAAAAGATTACCACCGCAAATCAAGGCAGAATACTACCTAACTGGGGGTATGACCATTAATAAGTTCCCAAACAAAAGATTAAAACTTGCCTTTGTGTCCTTGTGAATTAGTGTACCTTTTTCAAAGAATCCAATCATATTGTGATATTGGTTTAAGTTCTCTGTCGTTTTGCCTCGGTCTTGTTTTACTTATGATTATTTTTACAAAATGTTTATCAAAAATTCCAAAAAGATTCATCTTTACCCTCTTACCCTTTTGATTCTTTATCCCTTACCCTCTGTAACCTTTTGATTCTTTCTACGTCTTATCCTCACCCTCTTGTTTGTCAATGGTGTGGTGGTCCTTATAATGGTAGAAATTGCACCAGTTGTAGCATTTTGAGTTCGGGAAACGGGTTTGTCTACGACCAAAATCCCTACAATGAAACAACCAGTTTCTTTAACCAACCCCCACACCCCGGGATAAAAACATATTCGTGTGAATATCGTAGAGGCCCTCACTACAACTCTGATTGTCAAACTAGGAATCAGTTTGTCTATAAACAGGTTCCTTGTAACAATCATGAATTTGGTTTTAACCATAATCCACATGAATCACAGTCACATCAGTTTAGTTGGTGTGACTACTGTGGAGGTTCGCATTATGGCTTTGATTGTCAAACCAAGAACCTGCTCTATAACCAGACTCCTTATGAAAATCTGTGACAAATGGTATTTTGCATAAACTAATTTATATAATAAATTTCTATTTATTATATTCACTTTGAACGTTATATGCATTTTAGCACATTTCTGCATGTTTCTGCACATTTCTGCATGTTTTCGGGAACTATATTGTACACTGTAGCTTACAGTGACTACTGAAAAAGTTTATTTTTGTCAGTAAACACAAATTAATCCATTTCGGATAGTTACTGACAAGTTTCGTAATTTACTGAGAGTTTCTCAGTATTTCCTGAAAAACAACGCCGCACGCGAACCGACATCACAGTAACTATGAAAAAGGTCAAGTAAATATATTTTTTAGTCAGTAAACTCATTTTATTACTTTTCTGACAAAACCGTGGCTAAAAACTTTATTTTACGTATTCGTGTCCAAAGACGTCAAACCGGGACGTAACGGTTACATTTAAGCTTAAACCGACACACGATATACCAACACGGGACAAAATTATACTTACCCCCTCCTAGGATTCCCCTTGGCCGGCCACCTAACCACAACACCACATGGGGTTAACTCTAATATCCAAGGAAAACCTTACTAACCAAGAAACACCCTATTAACCAAATCTATTATCCAAATCTTTTCTATTAACTAGTTACTTTGGTGCATCAACTTTTCATATTTCTTCTCTTCTTCTTCTTGTTGGCCGACCACAAAAACACACACAAACACATTTTTCTTACAAAATTTTGAAGAACAAGATCATTTGAGTGGTAATTACAAGAGTTTGGGTAATATATAAGTTGATTTGGGTTAAATTGGAAGTCATTTGGGTCTCCTTGTTCATCTCCTAGCCACGTTCACATCCAAACCCTTTGTAAGGATCATCAAACTTTTCTAATCTTGTTTATTTCATGTTTTTATCATGATCTAAGGTGTTACCAAGTGCTAAATACATATATTTTGTTAAGTTGACAAGTTTATATATATACATCTTGCATGCATGTAAACTTTACTCCATTAAATGCTACTAGTTCTTAAGTGTATTCCTTGCTTGTGTGGTAAATATTGTTGCTTGTGGTATTAATTTGGTGGTACAAATGTGAGTTACACTAATTACGTGAGTTTAAGAAGATATATATACTTATACGTGTATATATATATTTCGGCTAAAACAAAAATAAGAAATTATTGGGGTTTTGAAAAATATAAAATTTTGGCTCAAGTGGTGAATTGGTGGAAGTTTTAGTTGAAGGATTATAATTAATTACCTATTTAAGTAACCTTAACTAATTATAAATAATTAGTTAAAAATGTGATTTTTGGTGAAATTTATTTTATATAGTCGAAATATGTTATTTTTAGTTGGGTAAAAATAATATTGACTAAACTTTGTGTTTTGAGGATTAAACATAATTAAAAGAGTTAATTTTGTTTAAATATAAAAGATATATGAAAACTAAACAACTAAATTGGTTATTGGGCCAATGGGCCCAATGAGCCCAATTTGAGCTCGTCGACAGTTGGGCCGAGCCCAATGGAGCACTTTTCCAACTTTGACTTTTTGACCAAAAATTATTATCGGACGTGTAAAAATTAAATTCGATATATAACGATATATTAAACGTAACTAAAACCGTGTTATATAGTTTTGGACTAATATTGGCTTAACGGGCCCAATAGTGAAATTTAAGCCCAATAAATATTTCGGATGACGAAAACGAGTCTTTACATATATTTGGACATACGGAGATTATTTTTATAATGTAGAACGGATTTAAAAACGATAACTATATATATAACGAATAATATAATTATTACGTACTAAATTCTACGTATAAGGTGACTAGTAGACTATTTGAGAAATTGCAACACTTGAGAAAGTGGAGACGTTTAACAAACGAACGGGTCATGCCCAAATTTCTAAAAATTATAACACTTAGGGTATTTTACAAAATACTTACCTTTATATATACTTTTCTAAATTTCAAGTATATATATATATATATATATATATATATATATATATATATATATATATATATATATATATATATATATATATATATATATATATATATATATATATTATAAGGACATAATATTTGATTATATTATAAATAGTAAAATATATTTATAATATAATACTTCTTCACAAATATAAATTTCATAAATGTTTCTCGAGTATATTTAATTAATTATAAACTAAATTAATTAAATACTTAAGTACTACTATTATTCTATTTAATATATATATATATATATATATATATATATATATATATCGAGAACCTATTCTGCAATGGGCTCATATACCATTAGTAAATTTTGCATATCAATCAACCTAGGTACCTCAAACAGAAAAGGATAATTTTTCAAACCATCAGTACACTACAAGAACTAGTCCTTCAAGGTACTGAGTAAATCAAAAATCAGTATCATACCAAAAGTAATATACTGTTAGGAACCTTTAAACACCTTCAAGTACTGCTTTGTTAAGATCAATAAAGCAGTTAAAAACCATAAATATGGGTACACTAAACCTATAGAATATATAAGTCTTGCCAATAGAGTTACTTAAACCACAGATCCACTACTCTAAAGTTATAAACACTAATATTATGGGCTCAACAAAAGGGGAAGTACTGCCAGGTCGGACAAATTAGTTACTTTCAGCAAGTGTGTACGGTGAAGTTAACAACTTGTTTCAGTGGGAACAATATAAATGCCTGTTATTGAGCAAAAGAAATTATATTGATCATGTTATAAAAATAGTTGAAAATTACATACTTAAAATTTTGGTATGATACTCCACAAGGCGGAACACAAGTCAGTGAGGCTATTGGGTTTCCTAAAGATGAACTAACTATTCTTTATCAAGCATTCTTTGTTCCAGTGCAAAACCCAGAAGAGGAGCTTAACAAGATCATATTAATTGTATTGATAGATGGTTGCTCTTCGGTAG